>JAUZNJ010089977.1:8924-29226 GCA_034780135.1 Jordanella pulchra | reverse complement strand
GGATTTAGCTGAATTGAGTCCAAACAGCATGAGCTTTGAAAGGACCTGCATTTAAAAATAGTAATTTAAGTTAAAAATTGCAATATCCCAAATATTTATCTATTCTGATCAACTTATTTTATGTAGTCCTCGTCAACGATGCTTTAACTGTGAAATTTAAAAAATTATAGTTAAAGCTGGTGCCTTTTATGATGCAGACCTCAGAGGAATAAACATATTTAAAAATGTAATATAACTTGTTTCACTTTCTATTGATTGATGTGGGTAATTTATACTTAAAAGATTAAATAATTCTTTTTTAAAAGCTATGAAATGTCTCTTAGTGTCCTCTTAAAAACTTTAGGCACTTGTATAAAAACTAAAATAAACTGAGTTAAATGAAAAAAGAAGATTAGAACAAAAAAAACGTTTCTCTGATATTGTTAAAAATTGGTTGCATTCCCAACTGCATTGCATTTCAGACAAAATATTATTAGATAATATTTATGCTCCGCTAAATGTCAGCAAAGGTTGGTTTTAGTAATTCAATAACAGCTTGGGATAAAAATGAAATCGCTGCAAAATAATCTACTGTAAGATTTTTGCAGCTTCTTTGATTTAGCATTTTTAGTTTTCTTGCTGTCATTCTAACTTTTTAAACTGTTACAGACTCAAAATTCTACACCAGCGATAATCTTTTGACAGAGTTTTTAATAAAAAGCCCGTCAGCAACTTCTCCCTCCAGCTGAAGCTGTCTGTTGACGTGCCGGTGGCCTTCACAGCAAACTATGAGGGAAATATTAAACCTACAAACTGTAACATGAACTGACAGTTCTGGCATTAATTCAGGTCATGTTTTTATTCCCAGCTGTTCTTGGTTCAGTGGGAACCGTTAATGGAGTGAGAATCATTTTCTGTCATCCGTTCTCACCACTTCAACCCTCTCTTCCCTCACCACTTCAGATTCCCTCATTTTCATGTCTCCAGTTAGGAAACAGCACCGTGTTCTCCAGCCTCTCTTTTACCCCTCTTCCCATTTACTGCCTCCTCTTTTCACTCTCGTTTCCTTTAATACTCTCACTAGGTCTCTTTCCATTCCTCCAACTTACCCCAACCTTCTCTCCAACTTGCCATCTATTCTTCCTCTACCTCGCTCTGTCTCCCCGGCCGGCTAACGGAGCGTGAGATTGGCTAATTAACGGCTGCCTGGCGGCCTTGCAAAGAAAGCTGGGTAATTTGGAGAGACTGAAAGTGGAGAGAGGAGTGGAGCGGCTAAAAGAGGAGAGAAGCAGGCATTGGTGTATCTATTACATCGCAGCGACCTTCAACTTTTTAGGTTTTTCATTTATTCATCTCCAGGTTTTCTAAAATACTGCTGCTTCATCTCAAAACACTTGGAAATCATCCGTTTAAAATATTACATTATGCTGTATTTCAATATAGGAGTACTAACAAGGATTAATGTTGATTTGAAATAAATGGAAACTACTAATTCAAACAATAAAAGATTTTAATTATTAGCTGAGGATATAAAATTGAAAGCTTTAAACATGAAACCCTCCACCTACATTTTAGTCTTTTATTGTGAAGTACTAAAGGAAGTAGCTCTTATTTTGCTCTGAAGAAGACCGGTTAGTCGTAACACTGACTAAGCGCAGCTAAATCAAAACCAATGATTCTTCTGATTATACATCAAACTATCATAATAAACCCTATTCAGATGTAAGTTAACCTTAGCATAACTACATAACCAATTTTGGAAATGGCTGAAACAGTATCTATATCTTAATGCACTTTATAATGAATGACAGAAAAAAACTGACTAGTTGTTGGAAATTAAAATGGCTCTTCAGCTACAACTGTCTGTGAAATGCCTTAACAAAAGACTTTGGCACACAAACACACAGGGTGTTGGATGCTGAGCCAACATGGTTAAATGCTAGGAAACGAGAGCCTAGATTTCACCACGAGTTCTCCAAAAAAACTCCCCTTTTCTTGGACGAATACCTGGAGATTTTTTGCCTGCTTGCACTTGTCTACACTGCTTCTCTCACACATTATACTTCCACACGAAACAGAGGTCTATCAAGTCAAAACGTGGACATACGGATCCTTAAAGATGTTTGATGATGGTGGCTATCAAATATTTGCTCAGACTTTCTTCTCTTCCTTTCTTCAGTTATAAATGCTGCCGTCTTTGTAGGCCAAGAGAAAACAACATTAAGTCTGTGTCTGAGACCCAGCAAGCAACAAAGCTTGATTTTTTTTTCCCAAGAGGAACAGGGTGGTATGCTTTTATTTTTACAAAGGATTTTCAGAGTGGCAAAAAAAAAAAAAAAACCCTGTCACAGTGTCAGAGGCAGTGCATCAAAACCGAGAGGAAAAAAATACATCTCTAATGATGATGTCATCTCCCTACATCTCCCCTCAGGTTTGCAGCGTTTGACAGGCTTCTAAGAGTGCAATAACATGCCATTCATTCCACTCTGGAATGAATGCTGTGGGTCCGCATGTGGTTGCATGTTGAAAAACTCACAATAAAAACAAATGGAAGGAAGAGAGATTGCATGTTTGTGGTTACGATGCATATTAATTCCATCTAAAACAAAGATAACCTCTTTCAAATGAAGATATCACTTCCAAAGCAGCTGCACCCACACCTGATCAGAACAGACCCCTATGAAAAGGCTAATAGGTCTCAGAAAACTACACACCAGCTTCTCACCTGTGGAGATTCAAAAAACAAAGTAACTATTAACTAAGGGAGGAGAGGATAACAAAAATATTTGGGATTTTCAAAGAACCACGTTAGAAACAATCAGCCACAAATGGAGAAAACACGAAAAAGTGGAAAATGTGCCAAAAAGCAACAAATATTACTCAACAAGAGCATTGACGAATTTCCCTAAATAACCAAGTAAAACATCTAAAGCTCAATGGGCCTTACTCTGGTCAAAAGTCAAGGTTCATGATTCAGAAGGGGAACTGAGCAATATGGGACTTTTAGGGGAAATATTCAGGAAATTCAGAAGACAAAAGCAGAATTGTTGCACCTGCTGTGACAAATCCTGTCATACCTAACATATACTGTGACTAACAAATGTTAGAAAGGCAACACCTTACCTAGAGTCAAACATGGCGGTGGAATTATGATGGTCTGTAGTTACAGGCCTTAGTGCCTGTGCATCAGTTCTGACCTTTGTTTATGTGACCCAAGGCAGACCAATAAGTCCACATCAAAAACCATGTCGGTCTACATATTTAACCTTTCCTATAGCTTATCAAATAATCAGAAATATGCATTTAAAGGTTAAAGAAAAAAAATCGGGAGTTAATGAGAAGGTCTGACACATTTAGTCTACGTTTAACTCTGCATGCAGACTTCTCTGTAATGGAAGCATTGAATGTAAGGCGAAGCCAAAGCTAATAATCATGTCTGACCTTCTTTCAGGCACCCACACAACACAGGATTCAAGAAAAGCACCAGCTGCTGTGTGGGGGCATCAGTATGGAAGTGCTAAGAAGAAATTAACAAGTTAGAAGTCTGAAAGATTCACAGAGGGATTTATACCTTAAAAATAAACTAGATGCTTGGAATAAAGGTTGGAAAATCATTTATTCTACTTTCGGAATGGTTCAGCATAGAAGAAACTCCCTATAATATAACGCTAGGGCACTTTTATCTTCAGCAAATATAAAATTCACCAGAGTTATGTTGTGTTTGGGATGGACGTAATTACTCACCCCTTTGGTCCATTAAGAGCTGCCAATAAAAATGTGGTCAAAGGGAAACTATTGGCGGCTGTTTAATTGTTTGGTCAAGTAGGTCCCTTGTTTATTTTCCAAATGTGGATCATTTACATAATTTATTTCCTTCTCTATCAGCCTTTCTTACAGAGAAGCTTTATACAAAGGCGCAAAAGTACCACAAAATCTGGCAGAAATAAAAAGGGGAAGTTCTGATTTAGTCATCAGAATATTAAATCACCTTCAGTTTTATCCCCCTTAAATCTCAAGACAAGCAAACCAAGTTTTACTAAACCGCCAAAAAGACTAGCCTGTTGTCCCCATAGGCTCAAAATACATAAAAGATTAAACCATTTGTATCTTTAATAATAAAGGTGGAGAGAAAAAAAAAAATCGACAGGGTACGGATGATGGCCAGACAGACAATATATTAGTTGGTCTATAGACATAGGGTGGTAAATCAAAAGGGGGTGGATGAGCAGGTGCTATGTGATTGGATGGATGGATATAATGAGTCACAAGGAGAAAAAGAGAAGTAAAGTGGGACAAAGACGAGGGCATTGTTGCACTGAAGGACAGAGGATTGACCGTTGGCTGGTTGATGGAAGGACGATTCTAACAGGAATGACATATGGACGAACCATGGACATGCGATTGGATAGAGGGAAGGACAAATTGAAATATGGGTAGATGGGTAATAAATTGGAGATGAATGAAAATATGTTGTTTGACAAATATAGCGCAGTAAAGCTTTAACTTCTTATGAATTTTTGTTTTTCTAAATATTGTCTAATAAAAAATTTTCATACACTAAATATGAAGACATGATAGAGAAGTGGCTGGTAACGCAACCAGTTTCAAAGACATGAATGCCACTAAATTCCAACCAACTAACAATAAGACGGAAATGAGCTCTGGTCTCTATCATCTACATTAGGCAAACCAACTAATCTGTGAACAATTTTGATCCAATTGGAGAATTTCATGGGGAAGTTTCTTTGTAATTCTACAAGTTAGGGACACTTCAGATGAAGCTTGATTTCTTGAAATTGCTCCAAAGAACATTTTCTTTTGATTACATTATCTAACGACCTTCTGAATGCCTTCTATTTTATCACTTAATAAACAAAGACCTAAATTAGATCTTGACAAGGACTATGAATCACAGGATACTCAGTCATTTTTTTCAAAAAGGCTTGTAGAAACAAGCTCTGACAGGAAAGAATAGTAATGTCCTAATCGCAGCTGTTCACTTTGCCACTACTGTTCAACCTATATTAAAGTTCTCTTCTAGGTTGGTTGCAGAAAAAAAAAAAGACTTCAAAAGAGAAGTCCTACTTGGAGTTTTTTGACACATAATATTCAAAACAAATACTTCCAGGAACAAAAGTTACAGCTTGATGGTGCCACACCCATCAACGGTAAGCGTGACTAAGATAAGAACAACAGGGAACAGGCTGTTTAGGGATTACAAACAGTAAACACCACACCTTTGTTGAGGGACATTAGTCCACTCCGGTTTACCCCATTGGTCACCTTACCTCACCTTTAACTCACACATGAGCGGTTTGAACCTATTTACTTATTCGCATGTGATATTTCTTAACCTTTTTCCCTTACATGCATTTTATAAGTAGTTTAAGTGGAAAAAGGTGAGTGTTTACATTTAGCCCTCCTGAATACATTTGTCTTTACCAGCTTTAGACATCGAGACACTGAACTCTTGACTTCTTAGTTAGATTTAGGCATAGGTTACTCCAAGTCATTGAAATATTTTGACCTCAGGTCTGGTACTGCCAGAAACAGGTTTTCCTCTAGGATTACCCTGTATTTAGTTCCATCCATCTCTTCACCCAGCATCCCAACCATGATTCAAGAGGACATCATGGTTACAAGTAGTCCAAAAAGTTGGATTTTACTCTCTAGTGTCCAGAACGATTCAAACTTGTCTTGTCTTCTGCATGGGATGTGTGTCTTGATTCAAGCTTTAAAGACAATCACTCTCTTCTACAAGTTCTGGATTTGTGGATTACACCACTAAAGCCTTATTCCCACTGAAATTAGAAGACCCTCATTGGCAGGGTTAATGTGGGTTGTAAAACTACTGATGGATCCACTCACAATCGACATTTGGCAAAAAAATGTCTGGGTCTGACCCCCTGACTGGAAAACTGCGTAGCCTCCGTTACCCCATCACTGCGTGTTTGGTGACGCCATCACACTAGGTTAGCGTTGATGTATGACGCATATCAGGAAAGTAAACAATAGAGAGCAACATGGAAGGGAGCCAGGGTGCAGTGTGCTTTATTGTTTGGCTCTTTTGTCCATCTGAATCTCTCTCGCCATGTTTATCAATTGTAAGCAGAGTTGTTTTGGCTTGTTAGATCAGATGCAACTGGCGTGGTGTTCTAACATATGGTCGTTGAGTTCAATGGCATAACATAATGTAGCGAGGCGACTCGGATCTGCTGTTCCCATTATATGTCAATCGAAGTCGAGCTGATCAAAGGTTCTTTTAACCCGGTTTGCTTGATTAGTCGTTTGACGTAGGTTAGTGAGCCACTCCCACAAAAAGCCGATTGTTTGTGCATTTAAACATTTATTTTGGTCAGTGGAGAAGGTGTATAATACATGTCAAATTAACAGTCTCCCACAGTGACTCCAAAAGACAACAGTCTACACTTGAGTTTAGATCACAGAAGGGACTGAAGTAGAATTTTCTGATTTTTATTTACAAAACAATTGTTAATTGTTATCTTTTTGTCATAATAATTAGGCACTAAGTTGTGTTGGCCTGTAACATAACATAACATCCAAAAAAATATTTCACATCAAAATGCGCTTTAATGTATAACCAAAAGATTCATGGAGAATTTTCTACTTCATCCATCAAAGATTCAATAAGATACATTTATTCAGATGTTTTTGTACATGTTCAATGAGAGGGGAAACTAAGGTAACTTAGATCTGGATTTACTCTGTTGGGTAAATCGTGATGGCATTTTTTCTATTGTTCAGTCTCAGCACTCCTCAGTAAACTGAACTAACCTTTTTTCCATTTCAATGCACCCAAATACCTGTTTTTTTTGCTATAACACATTAGTTGCTTTTTTTTTTGTTTTTCTGGTTCTACAGTAAGTTGTAAACATATCTCAAACAGTCCAAAGCATTTTTCGTCATAAATAAACAAGCTAGTTTCATCAATTATAAACATGTGCACTGTTTATTTGACATCAGTGATAATCCCTCTGGATTGAATACACAATAAATGAAAATGCAGCGGTGAATTTGCTAATAGCTGCAGAACTAAGCTCTTTGACTAACATCCCGAGCCAGTAGGAATAAAAAAAAAAGAAAAAAATCAACAGATCAAAGCATGGATGAGATTTACAGTTGTTAAAGATTTTTAAGAATATGGAAAAAAGGAGATTTTTAACTGAATGGGAAGCTGGATCGGATGAATTAATTATGACCTAAGTTTAAGAAAAAAAACTGTCCGGATTTAAGATCATTAGACATAAAAGAAACCTTCCAAAGCCTGCATGAGAAAGTAGCTCACAAATATTAATATAACGAACAAGCAGAAAATAAATGAAGATGAGATAAATTCACTGGTGTTTGATCATCACACCCTGCTTGAATATATTACCCCTTATATTCTGAAATGTATTGTAAAATGGGCAGGATAATGAGTATTAAACAGCTGTAGGATCCCTGGCAACGATATTTTGATTAAATTATGAGCAATCCAGTTCAGTTAAAGAGGCAATAAAATCCAGCAGGAAACAAGGAAGGGGTCAGCCTGATCGAATATCCGTTACAACACAAAGGCTGTGATCCAACCTGCAGAGATTTAAGATCTGTTAGCTATATCTGTGCTTTAACGTCATCTGCCGAGAAGCCTCGAGTCTCTGCCTGCTCCTTTTCTAGCTACATGCTAACAGTGGAACAGATCGCCTAAACGGAGGCAGATCTTATGACACAAAGTATAAACACACAAGCTAGCTCAGGAAACCCATTACACTGTTAGCTGCCAACTAGAATGCATGCACCGAGCAGCTCTGTAGCTAACAAACTTTTTTAATCACCACCGGCTCTTTGTTTGAAAATATTTTACACTAAAATTACCACAAAGCGAGAAAGCAACATGCAATGTTCAAAAAAAAGACGCACCCAAAAGCTAAGTCATAACCTACGATACAACAAACTTAATTAAAGATTTGAAAAATCGCTCTAATTAAGAGCAGAAGGCTTTTATAGCCTAGCCTCCAACAGTTTTTAATGTGTCTTTATCAGCATCATTGATAGCAAACAAATAGCCGTTAGCTGCTAATGTTGCAAAAATTAGCACCTTCTTTTAAGCTTCCTATCTGCACCGAAATATAAGGAAGATTTTGGTCTTTAGAGTCTTGTTGTGTTTTGATGATAATAAATTCAAATCCGGAAATGTTTTCGCTCAAAAAACCTAAAATTGTTTTTTTTTTTTTTTTTTTTTTTTTTACACCTTAAATACAGATTCTATAATTCATAGTTTCAGACCTGGACTGGAAGACTAATTAAAACCCAGCAATTTGCCTAGAAAGTAGATAAAATACACTGTGAAATATATTTGCTTTTACCTTCCGACACCAACAAAAGAGTTTCCATTGAGCTTTTCTTTTTAAAATGCCCTTAGTTTGAAATGTCAGCTCTCAGACAGGTTACAGGTTTACATACACACATTGCTTGTGTGTATGAGGAAATTGTGTTACCTGCATGTATTTCCTTCCAAAATATTTTTTTTTAATCACATAATATGAGGAAGGAGATAAAAAGCAAATCCTCAAATTAAGGTAAAAGGAGGAAATGTGGAGCTGTTATGACAGCTAATGCCATGTGAGGAAGAAGTGGGGAGGAAGAGGAAGATGGTAAATTAAAGGTTAAACAGAAGGCTGCTTCTCAGATGGTTTCCAAAGGTAAAATCTTTAGGTTTTATTACATTTCTACTGTAAGGTTGATTTTTAGTAGCTGACAGATCACTAGCTCCTCCTTAACCTGCAGCTAATCCTTTCACTCATTGAAACAAGTCGTAGAGATGTGTAAGAAGCCTTAGAAATACAAGTTTTATGTCTTAAATTTAATCTCGTGCAGAAAATGGTAGAAAGCTGTAGTTTTGTGAACATTTCATGACTTCTGAACATCAATAAACATAAAAAAGCTAATAGTTGATGTGTTTTCTTGATATCTGTATACTTCAAGTGCCGAAAAAAAGAAAAAAGAAATAAATCAGATCCCAGCTACTGTGGCTTTATGGGTAACAAGGATCAAAGCTGTTTAATAATCACCGGGTCATGGTGCCTTTTTCCATGTTAAAATGAACTTTCTGCCACAATTCTCCATATTTAATGGAAATTTAATGGATGGATGACGTTACTAAAGTTCACTATCAATTTAATAAAGATATTTTTTGCGAGGGTAAGATTTCAAATATAAAGGTGGCACAAAAAATATAAGGAATAAAAAAAAATGGATGCATGGATTTGTGGACAGAGGAGCCAAAGGATTGGAAGGATGACCAATGAATGGATATGTTTGGATAGATTGAACAGATGGATGTAAAGACAGATGGAAGTATGGATGGATTACAACAAAAGGATAAATGGATTATATTCAAAAAGATGAAAAAGGGGGGGAGGGGCAGGATGATGGCTGGTAAACGAACGGACAGACAGAGGAAAAAGGTGATTTATGAACAACCAAATATGTTCTATGATTTTCAGTCTGGGATTATGGTTTTTTTCTGTCCTTTATTTAGATTTTTTTACCTAGAAATGGTTAAATATTGACTTTTTTCCCCAGACAGATTTAACCTCCTACGATTTAGTTTTAACACAACGTAGAAAGATCCAAACTTTTCATTTAGCCATCCGCAGAGAGAAAAACAGAAATACCAAGAAACTGTGAACTAAAACTGCACTCTCCTTCCTCCTAAAGGCTTTTACCCACAATCATCTTCTCCTATCTGATTAAACCAATCTGCAATGACAGCAAACTGAAGGTAAAAAAAAAAAAAAAAAAAAAAAAAAAAAAAAAAAAAAAAAAAAAAAAAAAGCAACAACATTGGGAGATAAACACGTTTTTCACCTTGAGCAGTGATAATCCTGCGTTTAAAGCCAATAATAAAAAGTGAAACACTGTGGAGAAGAATCTATTGCTGGTATAGAGGAGTCCTGTCATTGTTACGAGCAAGAGCTGCTGACAGGTTGGCAGGTGAAGAGCTCAGAGGTAATGAGTGGAAATGCATCTGTGTGTGTTTGCAAGGTTCCAAGATCGGCGGCGTTTGCTGCCGATCGTGTGTTGGGGGGAAAAAAAAACAAAAACAAACTGATTAACGAGTGTGCAGGGAGGAGAACCTCGATGTGTTCTACCTGTGTGACTCTGTGCTGTGCCGCTTCTTGGTGAGGATCCAGAGACGCTGATGGAGCACTCCATCTTGGCCGTTTCCCCTGGATAAACACTGCTGGCGTCGGAGCGGATGGCGATGGAGAAGGACGGGCCTGCAAACACCGAGCGCGCAGTTTCCAGTGAGCTTAAGATTTTAACTACAGGCTCCGCACATCAGAGGAAGTGATCAAAAAGATTCATTTAAGCACCAGGTTTTACCCAAACCTACGTGGAACTTTAATTCATCCCACTGAGGGCAAAAAAATATAAGGGCTGATTTTGAAAAGCATAAACACTGTATAAAAAAAAAAAAAAAAAGCACAGGCAGTGATTTCTCTGACATTAAAAAAAAAAAAAAGTTGCTTTAAACCCAACATTTCAAAACATCACATTCATATTTCACATTCCGCCTCCATAAACCTTGCAAAAAACCTGCAGAGTAACAGCTGTTTGCGGATTTGCTCTCTATTCTACTCATGTTTTAATGTAAATTATTTAATGCATTTTTCTTTTTGCATACCATGTGCTTCAAGTGGATACTCCCAGTGGAAGGAGCAAAAGAGAGTGCAGCCAAGTCCGCCCGGTCGTACATTGAAATGTGTTAAAAGCAGCCCTGGCCTTCAGTGCTTTAAAACAAACAGGCTGTAATGTTGTTAGAAGCTCGGATTGCTGTTTGTTCGGTATTTTTCTGCTAGATTTGTGGGACCTTACATCTTCAAGTTCTTTTATTTATTTTCTTTTTACATTAAGAGGAGGAAGTTGGAGACCAATCAATACATTCCGTCATCTTTCCTAAAAGCTGCAGTTTCTCGTTTTCCTTTTCAAGTTGGAGTATCTAAAGTGCATCTTTGTGGCTTTAAATGAACCACATATAAAATCCTGTCACATCTATGAAATATAAGCATCTGTGATGATTGTATCAGAAACATTTCTGGCTTTAAGAGGCTGAGTTACTATAACAGCATGACCAGTTTCATAGTCCTGTTAGCAACTTTAAGCATTTAGTCTGCTGAGGTGAGTGATTCATTAAGTATAGGCAGTGTCTTCAATTCAAAATAAAATACTTGATTAATATCAAAGAGAAATGAAATGTTAAAGTAACGTATTTGTCGTTTTTTTCTTCTTTTTTTTTTAACCAATTATTTTACATGTTCAAAGCTGTAGGCAGGAAAGATCTCCTGTAGCCGTCTGTCTTTCATCAGGTCTGGAGAAGCCTCTTAAAGAAGACACTCTGTTGTTTAAAAATCTTCATGTTTCATGAGATTGACAGTTTTTAATCAGTTCAGTGTGATATTTGTAAAGAATTGCCCTAATTGTGGGGAGGGTTCTTGCAAAGATCTACAAACTCCTTTTAAAAAAATGACGTTTTTTTTTATAAGTAAAAACGTGAGTTCATTAAATATATCCACACCTGTGTTAATATATCAAGTGAAATTGGTCCTACAAAACTAAAAGCCAAATTAGTTTCAGGTAAAAAGAAAGAAACGCTTGCTTAGGATTGATAGACAGGTTGGGCGACGAGTCATAATTATTGCCCAAGTCAGCAAGTCTTCCAGTAGTTTGTCTTGTTCTGAAGAGTTGAAGACAGAGGAGATGGTGAAAGGCAGATGGAGAGATGAGTTCACCAAACAGTTGGTCCAAGTCTAATTGTCTGTCACAAAAAGTCTGATTCTCATGAATTAATTCATGAGATTGAGCTCGTTTGGAAGTGTTGTGAAACAGCCTACGATGGCCTGCAGACACGTAACCAGAGTCGAAGAAAGGAACTTAGAAAGCTGCAATACTGATCATGTCGCTCCCTTAACCCCATGAATCAAAGTTGATCTTAAGAGTTAACCTGGTTTTAAATTAGGAAAGACATAGATTCTCACTTTTTCTTCCATCACAGAGCTGAACTTTTGCTTGCATTTAGTTGTATAGAACACAAACCAGGGAAAAATTGTCCAATTCCAAGTCTTTTCAGCCTCTAATTGTTCTTTAACTTTATTTTGTTACATCAATCTACCCATCACCAGCTTTTTTTCTTCCAGCATGATGCTGCCACCACCGTGTTTCTAATGGTGTGTGCGTCTGGGATTAGAGATGGGCAGGTTTCTATCGTTTATTTGTTGCATCTCTTAAATGGTTTAAAGCAAACTAGAAAAAGAAAAAATGTTGTCAACTTGTTTCTTTTTGGAGTGAACGACCATTTCATTAAATGCAGTTCATTTATTTTCATAATCTTTTGTCATGAGATATAAAAAGAATACATTTATATGTAAAATATATTTTCAGTAGATTTAATTCAATTACGTAATGAGAAGTTCTAAGTTTAGTCTCTATTGTTTTTATGAAAACAATGTTCAAAAGCAAACCAGAATAGAAACCAGAACGTTATTTTTTTTAATTCTCATTTGCAAACATTGGCTTCATTACTTTCCTCCCACCTCGTATAAAATCCCAATTAAAGGCAGAGAGAAAAAAAAAAAAAAGAAGAAAAAAAACCCCGAAAAGGTTTATTTTGAACAAATGTGTGGAAATGTGTTGGCGAGACTTTGCATTTCCATATAAGATCACTGCACAAGCAGGAAACAAGAAAACACCTCTGGAACCTTCAACATCCAGCAGGAAGAATGGAGGAAGAAGTCGAAACACGGAAAACAGGGACTAGGAAACGAGCTGAGCTTCCATCCCCTGAGGCAGGAATACGGGGGCTCTTAAACTGTGTTTGTGTGTAAAGAGAGGTTGTTGTTTTATTGTGTGGGGTCAACTTAAAATATTCGACTTGGACACAGAATCAGACACTTGAGAGATCTCACATATATTGAAGGGAGCAGAGACGGAAAAAGAAAGCAGTGGTGCAGATCTTCGAAGCCGGCTGATTGGCCAAAGGGCTTCACTTTGAAGATGTCCCAGAGAGAGAGAGAGAGAGGGAGGAGGGAGAGGTAGAAGCAGACGGAGCAACTGAGAGTGAAAGAATGGGCAGGGAAGATGGAGCAGGACAAAACGAAGAGATGTACGTGAGGCTTAAGGCTCCTGCTCTCCCCAAGGAAAAAATACAAAGACAGCTCTCCATTTATCATCTGGTTTTCCACGTTTTATACCTCGCTGTCATCTTTTTTTCCTCCCCCTTTCGGCGTCATTACTCCACTCCTACAGCCCTTAAGCATCTTTCCCTCCTCCAAATCTGTAAGATAATTCAAAAACGTGGCATCTTCTGTGTAGGAACAAATCTGGGACACAAGCAGCTCCGAAGCACAGTTCTGACAGGGAGCAAACGTATAAAGCCTGTGTCTTTTTCCCAGGCCTAAGATACATAATTGCGGTTTCTAATGATGATACTCCCACTGCAGACATATTAAACCCTTTTTTACCCATTATTGTCAAGGCTTACCTACAATACAAACCACTGAATTCAGTTATTTTGTTGGTTTCAGACTAGTAGACAAGAATAAATAGAAAACTAAGTAAATTCATGCTAGCTAAATATTACTTCTATAGGTCAAACTTTTAAATTTGAGGTATTATTGATGCTTCAGGCAAAAATAAAAATATATGCATGCATATTTATCTAAATAGAACTAACGTTAAAGATTACACACTGAGATAATAATGCTAAAGAAAAAAAAGCAGAGTTTAAAGGTGTCCAAACAAGCTTTTGTAAGTTTTCAACTGTTTAAAATATCAACCTCTTAATGTTTTTTGCTGAAGTGTTTGAGATAAATTTCATAAAAGACTGTTTAACAGTAGTTTTTAGAGTAGAGCAAACAGGCGGAGCATCATGCAAGATGTTAATACGTTGGAGATTGTGAAAAATATAAACACCGAGTAGCTGTAATTGATGCGATTCAGGAGATATGTACGGTGGTGGACGGTCAAAAACGTACAATCAACAAAACAAATGCAAACGAATGATGCTGAAAACAAAGAAAGAAATTGAGGCAATTAGTAAAAACAGCAGCAAACTTGCTCCACAAAACAGAAGTGCTCCAGACCACTAGAGGGAGTCAAACGAAGAATTTCATTTTCAAACACATTCTGAGGGTTTTACAGAATAACAGCATAGTTATGTATAGAAACATATATATAAGTAACTCTGGTACGATTTGGTTTGGTCTTTATTCGACTCATCATACGTTTGTTTGCAGCTCATATTTATTTATTTTTGTTTGTTTGCAGAGTATTTCTGTTGCATTCGTATTGTACGTTTGCGGGTTTTGAAGCTCAATCCATCGCGAACGCATGCGAGAAGTTAACAGTTCCACTCATTTCAAACTTCATTGAATGCTTCTTTACTTGCTTCCAAGTTAGTCAGTTAAAGGAATAAAAAAACAAATCATTCAAAACCCGCAGCAGTCGATCATTCTCACGCAAACACATTCTAAGTTGTAAGAAATGCTTTAACTTTCTCAAAGCCTGGACTCTGTAGAGACATTTCTCTCCATCTGTGGTCACTTTTAAATTTTCTTTTGTTTTTTTTTTTTAAAAGCTGCAGGAATGACAACTTAAACCTGACTCAAAAAACAGATGCAAGTAGTGGACTTGATGGGTGTTTGTACGCGGTTATATTTAGTATGCAAAGGCTGATGTGAATGAAGCAGATGCGACAACATTTTTATGGCTGCTCTCTATCATTTTTATCCGTCAATTTAGGTCGACACACTGAGCCTCAATCATTTTTCTTTTTTTTTCTTAATCTTCTCATTCCCACCCTTCCGTCTTTTCTCTCTTTCTTCTCCTACATTCTGATTATATTTTTCCCCACTAACATACAATAAATCTCTGCTCCCTTTTCCTCCTCGTCCACTCCATCGCCTCCTCGCCACACATTTAGTTCCCAACTTCCCGGTTAGATCAAAGACAATAAGTAGGCCAGCGGCACTGGTGGGCGTCAAAGGGCTTTAGGTGTGTGCGGGCTTTTTTTTTTTTGCACATTATTAGGGAGTTTATGTTACTCATGTTAAAAACAGAGTGGATGGGGGGTGTGTGTGTTTGTTGAGAGAAAAGAGACGCTTCCGCTGTTCCTTTAGCAATAATTTACCTCCTTAGAGTCATTAGTTAATTTGTTAATAATGTGAGGACTTATCAAAGCAAATAAAAAAACCTCCAGGCTGGAAAACGGATTTGAATAATTGAGAACTTGAGCTGCAAACAGGAAAATATTCGATCAAAATCAGATTTGATGATATTTTATTGAATGGGGCAGCCATGTTGTATAACTCATACTGGGATATCAGAAAGCAGATGATGGTTCTACTTTGGACTCTGCTTCTTCAAATTGAGATTTATACGAGTCTTTATTGGCGTAAAAAAATATGTGGCAATTATTCCTGGGAGAAAAGTCAAGTTGCTTTCCGAGGGGGATTTCTTTCTTTTTTTTTTTTTTAAAACACCCTGCAATAACCAAAAGCTTCCTGGAGACGGTGAATATTTTTTTGTAATCTTCATGCTGTAAACGCCGCTGGCTGTTTAGAATTATGCATGCTTTGGTTTGACTGTAATTCAACTAAATATTTCAAAAATATGGGCAGATTCTCTGCAGAGATCGTGCAAAAACTGTGGCAAGGGAGTTGAGATAAAGACGGTCGGCTGGTCTGAGGAGAGCAAGGTGCAAATCTGCCTCAGTGGTTTCAGTGATTTAAGAAATAACTAAATAATAGATAATAATAATACATAATAGATATTTGCACTTGATTGGAAATCTACAATCAATGCCAAGTTTGATGTTTGTGTGAACTTCGTCATTCCAGGTCTCTAACCACTTACTTAGAGGTTTCCTTATAGAAATATGATGCTTTTATTAAGATGGAAAAACATTCAAAGATTGAAGACTAAGTAGAAAGTTGCTCTAAATCATCGTAATCGACCTTGATGACTCTTCTTGACCATTAAAAGACATTTACTGCGATAAAAACCCCCCAACAATTTAACAATATGATTGATAATTGCATGTTACAGTGGATTAAATCAGAGTTTAGATGACTTGGTTTCCAACACCTATTCTGATCCAGAATTTCAATAGACTTTTCAACACCTTTAGGAAATTACATTTGATTTAACGCTTTGTGACAAAATCTAATCATTGCTTCTTTTTTAATCAAGTGGATCTAAACTTGCTTAATATCTATTAGCTTGTACCACTTAATATGTACATTTTTTCTTGTAACTTAGGAGTTACAAGTTACTTGAGCACATTTCCATACCAAGATTTTTCCTTCCACTAAATTTTCCACTGATATGCAAGGATCCAGCTTGAGGCCAGCTTCCTAAGTATAGCTTACTGTTTTATTCCACCCCTGGGAAATGTTAGTATACATGGCTGCACAAGAAAAGCAACATTTTATAAGAGTGAGTCATTTTTTTTAACTGGTCTGTGAAATATCTGCCACTATAAAAACCCGATTTAGTGCTTTGAAAGCTGAAATCGAAACATGTAACTTAGCCGTGTGTGAAGTTAAACTAAAGGATTAAGAGTGGAAGTTGTTCTTAAGAAACATTTATATGGTATTAGAAGAGATAAAAATGTGAAATACAGACGAAACAAAGAATTAATGAAAGAACAAAACACACCGTTTTCTTGAAACTCGATTACGATTTTGTTCGACTCCGAATTGGCAGCGGTCGTCCAGGACTGCTCAGGCTGCTGTTTGGTGAAAGCGGTGACGTCGCACCAGTAGTGACCCCTGTCAGACAGCTGGACGCCCGCCAGGCGGAACTGGAACTCTGCTGCGCCGGTTTTAGACAGAACCAAACTGTCTCTGTTAAAAACAAGATGGAGGATCAATTAAAAAAAAAATATTCATGCTGTGTTGTTTACAAAGACAGATAAGCCGAGTACCTTCTGTTGGGGTCGGTGTGCTGCACCACGTTATCAGGGCTGAGAGACATGATGGTTTTCACGCCGCTGTCCAAGCCTTCCTGTGATTTGATGTAGACGGCGTAGCCGATCCAGTCGCCCAGGTTCTGATTGTAAACGGTGCAGTTCATCTCAAAGGTAGCCCCGCCCACTGAAGCTTTACGAATGGGTTTGGCGACGACGTTCAGAATCGGACCTGAAAACACAAGCAGGCGTGAAACGGACGACGTTAAAATATGAATAAAAATAAGAAATGATACAACGATGCATGTAAAGAAGAAAGGAGGGGTTAAAGGAAGAGGGGAAGGAAACAAGAATGAGGGAAAGTACACAAGAAAGGAAAAGCAGGATAAAAAGGAAGGAAGGATTTCAGTCTAAACATTCAGATAGTTGGGAAATCAAGTTCCAGACTCTCACAAACTGAACCCTTTTTCTTCCTGGCTCTGATACAGACAAGAGTTCAACATGTAACAATTACATCATGGCCCAATTAGTGAACTGGGGTCACAAAGTTCTAGGGCGAACAGGATGTAAATGTGTGCATGCATTGTGGGTAAGAAGCGGAGACAACAGGCGGTTCTTTGTGGGATTTCTCTTTGAAGTCTGGATAGCTATCTAAAAAAAAAAAAAAATCTGAACCGAATCTGAGGATGTGACTTCAGGCACTGCTGTGAGGGGAATGTTTTTATTCATTTTTACCTAAAAGAAGCACTTTAACCAAAAACTAAAGAGCAGATCCTCCCTCTTTGGTCTTTGAATAAACTGTGCTGAATTGAAGTTACCGGTTGTTTTGTTTTGTTGAAGCTTGCTTACTCTTAGTGTCCCACCGTAGAGTCAGCGGGGAGCTATTGTACTCGGCGGCCTGTTTCACGACCCCCTGGCTGCTGACGCTCCAAGCAGAGACGATGCACACATACTGGCCCATGTCGACCTTCTGCAGACAGAAAAAAACAAACATCCTTTTCTTAGAAATCGCCCTTAATTCTTTCTTTTTGGATCAAATCTATTTGATACAAGTTAAAAATAACTTGGAATAGGGTTGCTATGATGCTTATTTGCTCACCTGTGTGCGGAGGAAGCGCAGTTTGAACGTGTTGGGTGGGACTCTGCTCAGGCCCAACACGCCGCTGTCCAGCCTGTCTTTGTACGTCGAATCCGACAACAGGTTGCCATAACCGTCCAAGGAGGCGATGAGCTTTGGGGGCGGAGCATTACCCCCCTTATCTATTGATGATTAAAATCAATAAATGTACCTGGAATTCTTTTTTTTTTTCCTCTTAAAAGAAAAAGAAATTATTATTTAGTACCAGGGAGACTGATGTGCTGCCAGGTGACACCCAGTCTGCCCCCTGGGGGTAACTGGGAGATGTTGGTTACAATACAGGAAAGCTCGATAGGTTCGCCTGTCTTCTGGGGCTTCATGGAGGCTTCCAGGTTCAGCGTGAGGTTTGGCTCTAAGGAGGAAAATAAAGGAAGAAAAATTAGCTTAACCAGAATATTTAGCAAGAATGTTACTTTAAAACAAGATCAAGAGATGTAGAGAGGAGAAGAGGATGGATAAATGGCATTGGTTGGATGTTTGTCTTTGTTTGAACAATATTTTTTTGCAAAAAAAAAAAAAAAAACAAAAAAAAAAAAAAAAAAAAAAAAAAAAAAAACTGTATTTAATTAGAAAAGTTAATTCCCTTTATTTGTATCGTATTATATCATATTTTATGAGTAGTCTGGCACTCAATCCTCATTATGGTCACACACTGCTGTGAGACAGAGCATCCAATCATCCAATCCTACAAGCAGCTGGTAACTCTAAAAAAAACACTCAAACTGATCCAGGAAATGTTCCAGAGGGAGGAAGTCACGACTTCTCTCCTCAGATCATCTTCTATCCCCAAATATGCAGACAAGGATCAATAATAGAGACCCTAAGCAACCAGAGGACAGAGCTCGCCTTCCCAAACCGAAGATCTCTGATCCTAAAACAATTGCTTGCCAACAGGCATTGTTATAATAAAGCAGAAATCTCCCACCTTTTCCTTCCAAAGAGCCCTTTTTACATTCAGTCCAGCTAACACAAGTCTTTTAGCGCATTACCTAACCCTTTTTTAAAGAACACATTTTATAATGCCCATCATAATCATTTATGAATAGTAAACAGACCTTTTATTAAATAATAGTTTATTAATGTTTGATAATCATTTATAAACTGCATCTAAACCATTTATAAAAGGTAAATAGATCATTTATTAAAATATTAAGCCCATTGAAGTTAGGGTTAGCGCTAAACTAACATGGCAGGATAATGTGATCTATTTACCTTTTATAAAAAGGTTTAGATGCAGTTTATAAACATTAAATCTGTTAATCATTAATAAATTGTTACCAAGGTAACTTCTAGTTAATAAACAATGACAAAGATTTATCCTTTTCATTTAATAATTACTGTGATATTTCAGGTTTTAATCCTTTCTACCTTAAACCCTCCAATTAAAATCAGTGTATCTCTTCAACTTATATCTTATATGTATACGGTATATATATATAACACACATATATGTCGCATTGTGCTATCATCTACTGAACTCTCCCCCACCAAACCTGTAGGGGGAGCTCTACATGCCACTCCTATAGCAGGGGTGAAGAAGAATGCTAGCTCCTGTTAGCTTGTTGCCAGAATGAGCTTCTAATGAAAGATGGGGCTTCGTCAGCTCTTTATTTCAACACTGCAGGAGTTGTTTATAGTCTCTTCATTGTTTCTACAGCTTTAACATGTCAAATAAATGTCAAAATGTGTGAATTTGGAACACCCGTTTGTGCTTTACTGTCTTGTTGTCAACACAGCTGAAACTGAATGCAAAGCATGACTTCGAGAGGCTGCTACTCCAACCCGATAATAACCCAAGCTTCCTTCAGAGCAGCAGAACTTCCCCACTCCATCAGACATGTTGATGTTTTGTCATGTTACACCAGTCCAACATCCCCCAAAGTGATTCCCTAGTGGTATTTTTATTTTTTTTTATTTACTCTGTGTCAGGTTTAAATAGAGCTGGCCATCTGAGCCAAAAGACATAAATAGACCTGAAGTAACACAGTTAACTGTGCGAGAAGAGGTGTGTATCGCAGCGTTAATAGTGAGTGCGTGTGGGCGGCGAGGCAGGTCCTCACAGCCAGACATCCAGATTGCAGCTTTACACGTCAACGAGCAGGAAACACACACCATGATCTCCACTGAACTGCACTGACACAAGGTGTGTATATATATATAAAAACACACACCTCTACAGAAAAGGTGTGTGTGTGTGTGTGTGTGTGTGGGGGGGG
>JAUZNJ010089966.1:0-22607 GCA_034780135.1 Jordanella pulchra | reverse complement strand
ATGGATGGATGGATGGATGGATGGATGGATGGATGGATGGATGGATGGATGGATGGATGGATGGATGGATGGGTGTTTCCTCTGGAGTGAGGGCAGAAGATGCATTTCTATTGGTCTGCATGGATGTTAGCAACAACATTTTTATTGGTCAAGAGTGTTTATAATGACATAAAGAATATTTGATTTTTAAAATCCAATTTGAAAAGAATAACATTTGTAAAAGTGAATCTGAAAAAGAGAAATTTAAGAGAAATTTGACAAAAATGTAATTTTGTATTACATAATCTTAACATTTTTCCTGAAAAATCTTTAAAATGTAAAATCTGTAAAATACATATATTTTTTATATATTGTTTTTTTTTAAAAAAAAAAGATCATTTGAAAAGGACAAAACATAAAATATAGTTTTAAAAAAACTAATGTAGAAAAAATTATTGAGCAAACAGCAAAATCTTTTTCATTAAAACCTTTTATAAGTTTCATTTCTGGAATGTATTTTCCTTTTCAAATTTTGATGAACACAATGCTTTTTTTCAAACTTCCATTTTTAAAATGTGCTCTTTCCTTGCTAGTGAAATAAAATCTCTCCATGAACTGCACAAATTGAACTCTGATGATGGAAAGCATATTGGTGATGTCATTGCATAAACTTCCCATCATTTTACATTGTTTTTTCTACTTTTCTGTTTGTGAAAATTCATTTCCAACTTAAATGTAATGCTTCAGTTGGTAACAAGTATTTGAATTAGGTTTAAGATGTCAATTCTAAACTTAATAAATGAAGTTCGATCAACTTCATTCAATTACTTGATACCAATTGAAGCCTTCAATTTAAGTTGGAGCAGCATTTTCTTTTTAGAGTGTATGATTCTGGCCATTCTTGGTACATCAAGGTGTTAAAAGTCACAGAAAGTCCATTCATACTTAACCCGAGGCCTTCCTGACAAAAATGGACAAAAGTGAATGGATCAGAGCTGACCTTAGCAGAAAACAGGCAGGCTAAACATATTAGCATAACAATTGCTCAGCATTATCCTTTTGAGCTTTTTAACCTCTGTCAGTTGCAGAACATGGTGCCTTTAAAAATGCTGGCAGCCAACATGTTTAAAGAGGTTTCTTCAACTTTTAATACAGCAGAAAGACTTGAGACGTTCTTTGCTCTTAAAGGAAAACCAACATGAGCTCAAATCTGCAGCTGCAGGTGCTTTTATTTTTGAAGTCTCGCTCTATCATTTGTTGCAGAGGCTTTGATTATTGATAGGAATGCAGTCTGTCCTCAAGACGACATTTTTGTCCTACAGGGCGTGTAAACGAGGTGAGCTGACATTCTTTCAGCCGTGGGAAAAAAACCTAAAGGTAACAGTTTTTTTTTTTTTTAAACTCCCTCTATGTAGCCGATCAGATAGGAAGGGCAGCCTCAGGTAATAAACACTTAGTGAGCAGATGTCAATCAATGGGATCAAGAAGTAAAGACATGCAGCAAAGATGTGTCCCAGGACAGCTTACTTTTGTTTTACGGTTGTTGATTAAAACACACATTAGATATATAATATTTATTTATCTTTTTGAAGGGAGGTGCGCAGCAGTAACTAAAATTAAGACGTGATGACACGTACGCCTTTCTGTGTTTTTGGATTGAAACATTTATGCTTCAGGAGAATCAGAGCGTTCTTTGATGTGTGCGGTGGGACAATGTCACATATCAACCCCTTTGAAACATGTTTTTTATTTCTTTTTTTTCTGCTAAAACTCAAACGTCTTTGGATCAGAATTAAATGAAATGTTCTTATAAAAGACAAAAAAATAAATTAAAAAACAGCCCGGTGCATTTGTGATCCCACCTTTGACCCGGGTCATTAACAGAAAGATGTGAGACTCAGACAGAGGTCAGACCTCTTTAGACCCGCTTCTTCCGACCACTACATGCACTAAACGATGTGATAAAACCCTTTCGGTCTCATCTGACAGCTTGACAGATGCCCACACAGAACGTCAAAGCAATAGATGATGATGAAATATGTGAGGAAGCACAAAAACAAACAGATTATTCATGTTTTGACTGATGGCTATATTGAAGGATTTACAGCTGAGCTCCAGCATTAGCTCTGATTGAGGAAAAGATTAAATTTTGGTTCCAGAGCGGAAGGCTTTCTCTAAATATATAGGAGCTGCTGCAAATACTGGCTTCAAAATATTATTCCAGCAGTGGTTTGGGAGCCTCCAGGAGCTGATGGCTAATATTACTCCAAGCTGTGTTTGGGTCTGGGTGTGACTTTAACTGCAAGGAAGGTCGACATCAGAGAATGAATCTTGTATAAGAAAAAAAAAACAACAGATCTCACAGAAAAAATCCAATTTTAGCTCCTCTCGGGACGGGGAGGATTCTGACTAGATGTTCTGTTGATCAATATTCGCTATGCGGGTTCCCATGGATACAAAGAAAACAGACCAGACAGCCGTCCCGTTTCCATTCTTTCATTGCGTACATGAGCAGTCTGAGGCGAACCCCTGAGCTCAGGGGGAAACCACGGAGTCCAACCTTCACAACTCTGAGAGGTCGTCTCATTGGGTTGAATCAGACACAGATATCAAAGAGTGTTTGAGTGGAAGCTGAAGGAGAGGAAAGCAAAGTGTGCAGCCTGAAAATAAAGCTTCAACACTGTTATTTATCATTTCTTACGTGGAAAAACTCAAAGGATGTAATGTTTTTATTTTATCAGCACTGAGAAATTTGCTGCGCTGGTGATTAAAGATGGAATGCAGGGAGAGAAAACATTTTCTTATCACGATTTCTTTTTTTTTTTCGGGAAAGGGATGAGCCACTAATTTATGAGAGCATGTCAAAGTCGACAAACTGCCCAACAAATTTCCCATGTTTCCTTCCTGCGATCCTCCCATCTGCAAGTAGAGAGTAATTTTAACATTTTCTCCAGGTAAACACTCTAATCTTTGTAGATAATGACCCAGGAAGGGAGGGGCGTGATGTAAACTTGGACATGAGTTTTGTTTTATCATATCACTCCAACGTCTTTTACAAAAACAACGCAAAGGAGGCTTATGGGTTGATCTCTAAGTACGCTGTGCTCATCTGGGACGCTGTAATCCTAAAGCAAACCCTTTGGAGTAAAGGAAACACACACACAAGACAGTAATGACAAAGGGGAGGTCAGTGATTATCAGAACAACACTTACCTCACAAGTCAAAGATCAGTGGGAGACTTTTAACTGTTGACAAGTGGATCTATTTAAAAAAAGGAAGTAAAAACTTAAATCTAAGTATCCTAAAGAAGAGATAAGGTATAGTTTATCCAAGCAGAGCTTATTGCTGGATGTTGGTTTTAAACTTACTGTACCATAATGGATGTGAAATGACTCCATGCACTGCAAAAAGTTCATCAAAAGTATGATTTTCTTGAAATAAGTGTATTTGAACTTGATTTGAAAAGGCAGTTAAAATGATTTTCCAATAGAATAAGAACAAATCCCTGCTATTATCTTATGTCAAGTCTGTTATATATGGGTCTCTTATTTTAGGAGTCAAAATATTAATTCCATTGCCAGATGATTTTACATACCTACTCAAATAAAGGTAAATATGCTTATTTCAAGATGCTTTTACTTACTTTCTTGTTAGATTTTGCAGTTGTCTTTTTGATACCTTAGTCAACAGCTAGTGACCAATATCAGCCAAGGTTCCTTTTTCTTAGTTTTAAACAGCGATAAACAGGGCAAATATCCTACTAAATATGTTCATTACATACAGTGCGATTCCTGTATTTTAATTTATTTATGAATACACAAACAGCATGTTTGTTCAAAGCCCTTGCCTTCCAGTTTGGCAAAAGTCATGCAAAGGATCAGAATCTGGATAAATGTGAATGATGTTGCTACATGGTCATTTTTGGGTGGAGAAAAACATCACGCCTGTATGAAGGCAGAATTCTGCCAAAAGTGCAATAAATATTAATACAAGCAGTTTGATTTAAAGCACACACATTTAAACTCTCTCCACTCAGATTTTAAACGTTCTATGTGTGCAGATTGAAGACCATCAAGCTTAAGCTAAGCTAACATTAGCTTCACTGTTTATATTGAAGAAAGTGAGGCTTTGATGATCTCTTGTTAACAGTTTAACATAGACATCGACATTAATAATAAGTATGCAGCTACTGTAAATATTGTTTCCTTTAGGTTTCCAACATTGTGTTTATAAAGTGGTCAGTTGATACAAGGAAAGGTTAACAACAACTTTTCTGTCCCATAAATGGGATCCTACTCTGCTGCTGTAAGCTAATTTTTCCAACTTTGGATTTTTTGGTAGTCATACTAATTCGGAGTTTTATGTCTGCATTTATTTGTATTTTTATAGCATATACTTCATAATCTAAAGAAATACACAACTAAAATACAGATAAACATGGTGTAATCCTATGTAACCAGAAGGCTCTGAGCAAGTCATCAGACGGGACTCTCTTGGAAAAGTCCTAAATAATTTTAATACGATGTAGTTTAGTATATTTTATGATTTAAGGAAAGAAATAAGTACTGTAATTATTTTATTTATGGTGACGTGGATGAAGGTTTTGTTGCACATATGCGAATTGAGTTGATGTTACAGATCAGGTAGTCTAAGGATGCTTTGCTAACATTATTAGCCGCAGCGAGGAAGAAAACAGACCTATCTGAAGAGGTGGGATTTCCTGAAAAGAAGCCAATCACATGCAGTTTACTTTCTTAGGATGTTTCCTTCCTCAAAGTGACAGAAGTTGACATGAAGGAGGAGAAACAAGTCCACAGACGAGTGGGAGAGAATCCACAGGTGCATAAAAAGCAAGAGAGGGCAAAGTACAAGGATGGATTCATGCCTGTGATATAATTTTGGCCTTATGGTATTGAACATGCACGTCTAGAACATTTAAAATATCTGCACACTTTTGGCAGAAGTCTGAATTGACCCATCGTTACGCCAGTTTGGTTGATCTTGCTGCAAAGAACAGTTATGGAGCTGAAAGATTAGCGGTAGCATCTTATCTCACATCATTTAATAAATGGATGCAACTGTAGAAAAATGTGCAAACAGAGGAGGGGAGTGAAGCGGATTTGGTAGTAATAGCAAAAAAGAAAAAAATAAGCAGCCATAGAGGCAAATCTAAATGTGCAAAACCAACGACCCTGTAGTCTTCAGATAAATCCATGCTGTTGACATGCGGTGTGTTAGCACAAGCTAATATAGCTCCGTCAACATCTCTTTTTGCAAATAACCAAAGAGGAACAGTGGCATCTTTTCTGTGCTAAAAACAGCTTTTTGCCCCATTTACTCTCAGTCAGTCTCCTGTGTGTTGCACAAGCAGCGCTGGGTAAAAATATCCTTTAAAACAATGTAACATGTGGAGAGGCCTTGATGGCAGCGAGGAGTTTAAAGATCCTGAAGAGACTGTCAGGAACCGTTCTTCCATAGCAGCTGGGGTCATCGGGTGAAACTCTGCTGCAATAGAAGCACCTCTGCTTGATGGCAAAATGTGGAGCAGCCACATGAAAGGGGCCTCCACTGGCCCCTGGAAGAAGTTCTGCCTAATTCCATCGGTTACTATTACAGACGTCTGCTAAATCAGAGCCTAAAGAACACACAGACTGTTTTCGCACAGCAGCAGCAGGCTAGGTTACAGACATAAAGAGATTAGTGGGATATCTGTGGGAAACCAGTCTGGAAAAGTCTTCTTGCTAGGAAGTCATGTAGGTTTTAAAGACTTTGTTATAACAAATGTTAGATGGTAGAATTGTTTTTGAAGTAGAGGTGAAACAATGATACTGAAAAAAAAAATGATCAAACCTTTTTAAAAAGAGACTTAGAGCTTTTTTCAAACAGCAAACGGAAAAAAAAAGGCAAGGAAACCTCGTAAACTAAATTACTAGCGCCCCCCCATCTTTTTAATAACTCAGCTGTTGTTTGAGGGCCTTTTAATGTGAACGCCATAAAACAACAGAGGGTGAAATTGGGAAAAGGAGTGAAGGGTGAAACTAGCGGGATCTAAACCCCAAAGCATCTCGAGCAGCTTCAGCACAACCTCTAACACAGTCGAGTAGCCAAAGAGCATGTTTCTAAGCCTCTGCTACATTCAGATCTTCATGTTACTGATCTGATGTGTCACGTCTCTAAGAGCAGAGAGGAAAAAAACAAAAAACACTGACACAGTTTCTGTTTTCACACAGTAGCACTGTTCCCTGCATTTGTATCAGAGCAGGTTCTGATTCACAAAGTCCCCAACAAACACCTACTCTGTGCTATTTTGTCTTCTTCTCTGGTCTCTGGGGAACTGAAAGTAGAGAACGTGTCTCATTCAGGAGCTCTTCTACTCTAGAGTAAGTGTTAGGTCTGTGACATCAGTCAGGAAAAGCATTAGCACCGCCATGAGAGAATATTCCTACATTCTGTCATACAACAAAAAAACCTACATAAGTTTCACTGACATTCTATGAAACAGACCAGTTAAAAAGAGCTTTAATCTGAGGAACAGACAGGAGAACCCTTGGTGGCTCTGGAGGAGCAGCAGGGATCCACGGTTCAGGTGGAAACATCTATAGGATGTCCACTCCTCCAGTCTGGTAAATAAAAGGAGAGCAGCAAACGTCAAAGGATGAGGCCTGTAATAAGACCTTTTTATTGCAAGGATAAATTTGCAATACTGTAAATATGAGTTACTATGAGAATAATAGATTATGATTATTAGGTAAAAGCACCAAACCTGCAGCCACAGGATTTTAACTCAGGGAGAAAACTGTAACTTATCATAAAAATGGCTACTTAAAGCTGATAATTTATTATTATTCTCAGTGTATTAAAACTTTATTCCGGTGTGGGTTTAATCCCGTAATGTTAAGATCTTATTCTCATAATGTTATGACTATTCTGATACTGAGATGATTTTAATATTGTCATTTTATTACTTTATTTGGATAATAAAGTCACTTTAATCACTTTAATTATGGGATGTCATGATTTTATTCTCATAATGTTATAATTTCATTTTGATGCTGTTACAACTTTAATCTCATAATGTTGTGACTTTAATCTTATAATGCTATGACTTTTGTCTTGTAATATTATTATTTATTTCAATAATGTTGCAGCTTTATTCTTGTAATGTTATGACATCAATCTCATGTTGTTACAATTTTATTCTCATAATGTTTCAAATTTACAAACGTGATCTTGTCATGTTAAGATTTTATCCATATAATGTTACAGCTTTAATGTGTTTATATTATTACTTTATTTTTGTAATGTTATAATTTTATTCTGATGTTACAACTTCATTCTGGTGATGTTACAGTTTTATTCTCAAATTGCTGCAACTTTACTTTGAAAATGTAAAAACCTTAAACCTGTTAATGTTACGATTTCATTTTCTTAATATTACGTTTTTATTCTGACATGGTTATGATTTTATTCTTCTTATATTTGACTTTTTTCTAATAGTGTTACAACTTTAATATTTAAATATTATGACTTTTGTCTGGAAATTTAAAAACATTAATCCCATACTGTTGGTAATTCAAACTTGTAATGTTGCAATATGTTTTATAATAAATTTATTTAGTATTATTCTCATAATACTATGAGTTTAATGTATATAATAAAAAAACTCTCACTATGGCCCTAATACTTACATAGTTGCAGCACCAAGCCCTATAGGGGAGGCAGCAAACTGCAAAATGTGCTCTGATCACACAACACTGGATATTACTTTGCGGTGACAAGCAAGTACACCGAGTTCATGAAACACGGTGGTGGCAGCAGCATGATATGGGAACACCAAAAAGAGTTGATAGGGAGATGGAGGGAACTAAAAACAGGAAGATCCGGGTAGAAGAGAAGCTAATAGGGAGTGAATGTAAATGCAGAGAAAGGCCTGAGGCCAGTGAGGACGGTCAATATGAGAGGAAACAAACTAAACTGGACAAAGGTAATGAGGATTAATCTGAGTGGCTGGTCAGACAGGATAGATAGCTGCATCCTCTAAGACTGTACGAGAAGAGCTTGTCTTAAGAGGATTATAACCACGGGCTCATCTGTGTCTAAACTCAAACACCAAAGGCTCGCCTGCAGTGGCCCTGCACTCATCTAATAAAGCGTGACTCTGCTTTGGAGGTAATACTGACATGACCATTTATCTTCACATGCCTACACAAGTGTTAATCTACTGTTCCCTAATATTTGTTCTCAGCACAGATTAGGCAGCAGACCGTACCCCACAAATTGCCTCCCGGCCTGCCCACGAGGGAGGAGGCGAGATGAAACGCGCATCGGGGCTTATTTACTTAAGAAGCAAATAACTTTAAGTGCAGCATGTCTGCCTCGCGTATCCTCATATTCTCTGGGAAAAAAAACAGCTAATCCTCGTCTTATGATAAGCTGTCGAGGAGCTTGGGCCGTCTGCTAGGGACCAACGCCAGGATTTATGTTTGAAAGCAACCTCCAATTAAATTAAACAGTGGTCCCCCTAAATCTCTGAGCTTTTAAACAACAGGAATATAAGTAGCAATGGGTTAAAATGATTTCGGACCATCGTAACTCATCCAGCTGCAATAACCTGCTGCAGTCTTGCTGACTTGTATCCGTGTCTGTGTTAATTCTCCACATTTGCATTTTGAAAACGGAGCAAGAAGCAAGCAGTTGACCTTGGATGTCACAGACTCTCCCCTTTTCTGCCTCTTCTGCATCACAAACAGCCGTAAAAAACCTCGGACCTTTCCTGGAGCGCCCGATCACCCCGAACCGTCTCAGACATCTCACAGTTTGCTGCTCAGCACTTTCATTCCCAGCCTCCTTTACTCTTACTTGCTCCCCTGAAACCGAACAGTGGTTTCTTTTGCAGCTGTCCACACTTGGACTTGGCCCACTACAGTAAGTGTGTCTGAGCAAAACCAGATCGCTGTGTAAATGCCAACTCTGCAACACAGAGGGACTCCACAAGAGTGGAAAAATGAAGGAAACTGAAGCTTTCGCAGCCTGTTGATGACCATAGTTTAGCACAGCGTTAAAAAACACTCTTAAAAAACCATTCATGTTAGAAAAGAGGCAGGATAAGCTGCAGATATGATGGAGTATCAAAACATTTGGGCATCATTTGCTTGCATTTCACATTTAGCAGCGATAGGGTAAACAGGAATCTGTAATTTGTCAGAATTTACAATAAACAGCTGTGCAGGTTTTGTTTTTCTCCTGGCTCGCTCCATGCTGAGATCTCCGAGCCTCGGTAAGCAGCAGCTTAACTCTGATATAATTACTGTGTTTTGAAGCTCCTCTCCCCCCCCTTTCCTTATAAAGTGTGCCGCAAAGTCTGACACAAAGCATATTGGCAGTAAATCTATCCAGAAACAGATCAAAACAACCTACAGCAGTGAAAAAAAGGCATTGTGACTTCTCTGCTGTTTTGTGGCTTTGAAACCATTATCCACAGTGAGTGACGTACATCAATCACTGGGTAACTAATGTGTGTATGTGTTTGTTGCATCACCTCTGACATACGGGTTTAAAAACACAATCCACTTATGTTTTTTGTTTGTTTTTTCTTAACAAATGTGTGCCGACAATAAAAACACAGCTTCTCAAGGAAGCATAGATGTCAGCTGCTGAATTAAAACAAACAATAATGTTTTTTTTTATCCCTAATAAATCAGTTCTATTTGTATTTGAGTGGATGACATCACAAGAGGCGCAAGAGCCAAACACATCGCCTAGCGTTAGTAAATATTATGGTGGATGAGGGAGTTCAGCTTTATCTTTTTGTGAAAGAATTTGAGTGCGGTGATCCCAAAGCCTGGCAGATGATTGGTCTGTAACCTGTGGGGGTTTCTTTCCATAAGTTTGTTGGGGTTTTTGGGGGGCAGAAATAGTGATTGCAGTCCTTAAGTTTAGAAAGAATCTTAATTAAAACAGACAATTGAGTTTTTGTACAAATTCCCCATGAAATCGAAGAAAATCCTTGATCATCCTTGAAGCGAAGTAATTTCATACAACTCAAACTGTTCCTTGATGAAGGAATTAGATTTATATCAAAGAGTGAGAAAGAGCTGTGCTTGGTTATCTTGGCAGAGGAGGAGCTAGAAGTGGGGCCCTTGGTGGCCATGGTCACCCTTAGTCAATCATTGGCCACCATTGTTGTTCAAACGGACGTCATTCACCGCCTCTGGAACAAGTAGTTCCCCTCCAAACCAGAGGGTGGCAGCAGAGATGTTCTCAGGGGAAACATCATAACTAAACTGACTTTTTATTGTTAGTATATTAACCAGAAACTAACAAAAAAAAGGGAAAAATTAATCATTTACATCAATATGTTGACACTGAAAATGACAAACAGAAGAAACCACCAATAGAATTTATTATTACAGTTAACACATTGTTAACACTATTCTACCTGTTCTTCTCCACTTTATAAAATAATCTCCTAAATACACTCTGGTTTGATTTATTTATTCTAAGGCTTTCCTCTTCTTGTCATAAACTTATAAGATAGTTTTCCTCTTGTGACTTTCAGCCATTTTCAACGTATACGGCTTTATTGAAGGAACGTCTGGAGATCATTTCACAAAGAACAAGACTTCATCAAGTGAAGAACATTACGAACAACAGTGATCATCCTCCTCAGAAGATTGTTATACAACGAGTGGCTTCAGTCAATGGCTTCTCCAAATCTGGTCAAGACAGACCGATACAGAACATCAGCTATTAACACCTACAACAACTCATTGGAAAAACTGCCCGTGACTTACTGCAACATTTCATAAAGTATTTTTGAATTAAAATCAGAGCAGTAGACCTGCAATGAATGGCTAAACTAGACATGCAAACGCTAGAGGTGGGCATTGCCATTGGGTGAGCACATTACAAAGACTGGCATGTGGGACGACCAATAAACAAAATGATCTCTTCAGAACTCGAAGCCAAAACAAGACTGTCGGCTACCTTTAATCGAGCAACATTGATGCATATATCTGCATGTTTTTATTAGCAAAGGCTTTGAGAAAATCTACTCATTTTTTTTTTTACAAATTACAGATTATGTGTTTGCACATTTTTCCGCTGGTAAAGAGCGAATTGACCCTGAACTACCGGCCACCCCTATGTTCCAACCTGACCTAACCAGAGGCCCCCTTCAATGCAAGCTATTTTGTGGAGGTTAGATTTCATCTTGATCAACTAACCAGTTGCTGTGCAGCTGATAAAGTTATAAAGTGAGTTTAATTGAGCTGACAGAAAAGTCTGGAGGCGAGCTTTTGACATAACGATCCCAGTCATGGTGCTGCTGCTGTACAGTTTTCCCATCATTGTTACGCATCAGAATAGCCGTTCTCTCCAGAATGGTCACCGAGTGTCTCTGTGACAATGCCTCAGTGATCCCCACACACTACAGTAAAGACTGCCGGTACAAAGACCCTTTGACGCTGATGTTGTTGGGGGGGCATCACTCTGCTTTAGCTCTGCCAGTATTCAGAGTCCACTTGCCTTCCACTGCAGCAGCCGGCCCCTCCCCTCCCCACACCTCACACATCCCATCAAGCATTCAGCCACTCTTTAAATTCACTGGAGAGACTTTGCTAATGCTTATGTCTTGTGTGTGTTTGTTTGTGTGTGTGCTTTGTGTTTGTGCATGCGTGCTCATCCCTGCTTAATTGACATTAAGATCTATGAGTTTAGGGAGGTGGTTTAGGTCCCTGCAACAAAAAAGCAGGAGAAGTAGGAGGCAGAGCGGGCAGAAACAAAAGGAAGCAAAGCCAGACATGCATGTTAGGAGCTTGTCACCAGCGGATGCACTGCTCCTACTGGCTAATTACTGCTGCAACACGGCTCACACTGCAGGGGAGGAACGTGTAAAGATGAGGGGGGGAAATAGAAGAGAAGGCGATCCTGCACATGATGTTTTGTCTGTGATTTACACACGGCTTCCTGTGTGTTGGTCTGATGCACATGCTGCCCATGCATAATGCAGAACGGTCCAGCAGCGTTCAGGTGGCAGCATCAGGACAGAAGGAGACTCCCCCTACCTCTCTCCTCCTCCAATTCACCCAGTATACAAGTGCAAGGCCAAGTTGCTTCATCCATCCCCCCCTTTCCACACCCAGCTCCTTCTCACCCCACCTCGCTCCGTTCATCCTCCCTCTTCCCGCTCTTCCCTCATCCATCTTCACACATTCATCCCACTGATGTCTGGGATATTTTTCCTCCGCCTCTCATTGGATTTTCATCCCACGATGAAAACGACTGTTGCTTCTGAGCTTAACGAGGGCTTTCCTCTGATCAAAGGCTGAGGTGGTGCAGAGAAACAGGAGGACAAATTGCTCCTATAGAGCAGTGACTGACTCATCCTCTGCTGTGGAGGGTTTTGTTTGCCTCTTCCCTCAAACTGTCGTCCTGTGACTGAGTGGTGCTCAGAGATGCTAAGATTAGATAGGCCACTGTATGTGCACGCACGCATTCTTGGCGTGGCCACTCGGGCCATGCAGCTGAAACCATCCTGCTATAATGACCGTTCAGGCGCCCAAGGCTGAGCTCAGGCCTTCTACAGTTGACAGACTGGACCTAAAGCCTGTGGGATGATTGGCTGATGGCATGCAGCCTTTAAACTATGCTTGACTGACACTTTTTTTGTACAGTGAAGAAACCTTCCAATTACAGTTTATTAAAAGGTGTGAGCATTAATACATGTGATGTAAAAACAAAAGTAAACCCTTTAGCTTTTCTAAATTCCACAGAAATTATATTTTAATGGTAGGAAAAAGTTTTTTTTATAAAAATGGAAGTATAAAACAATGTGTTCTTTACCTTTCTTGTATAATCATCATGTCTTAAGTGTTGCTTTTATACCACTGCAATTCATTTTCCTTTTCTTTGTGTTCGCATGTACAGCACTTTTACTTGTCTAGCTACTGAAATGTGCTACACAAATAGACTCAGCTTTCCTTAATTGCTTTGCCTTTATTCTGACATGTTTGTTTTAAATTTATTCTAGTAAAAAATATCATTATGAAAAGCAAGAAAGGGATACTGAAATCTAAATAAGTCATCACTTAAAATAAGTTTATTTTTCCAAAGATTTGCCATTAGAATAACTATTTTAGCTTTTTACTAAAAAGAAAAACATCTTCTATTATCTTATTTCAGCATAACATCTACGTTTCTATTTTACAGGTAAAATATATTTTTACCTTATAGAAATATAAATAAGTAAATATACTTATACCATCAGAAGAAGAACGTATTTTGATCAGACGGGACCAAAATTCTTATTTCCGTCAGTGCTGGAAAAGTAACACCGCATGTCATCCAGGTTTAAGCATAGAATGGCAGCATTATCCTATGGGATATTCTTTTTCCCCAAAGTTATAAACGGGTTACTACATTACATATTCAACAATGGTCCAGTCAAAGTTCAGACTTCAATTTGTCTGAGAGTTCATAGCAGGACGTGAAAGCTGCCGTTCACAAACATGTCCCAACGATCCTGACCCCCTTTGAACTATTTTATAAAGTCAAAAAAAAACAAAAATTGTGGCTTCTAGATGTGTTTGTTGGCATAAAACACACACACACAAAAAAACAAAATAAATACAATGAAGTTTGTGACACGAAGAAGGTTTAAGGTGCTGCATGAATGTGAAACATCACAGATTGATTTCACACATGACTTTTGTAAGATAAAGTTACAGTTAATAAGTGAGTGAAGAAAACATTATGTTTGCACTTTAAACACACCACACATGATGTTGCAGCAGTATTTTTAACCCATTCAGCACCAAGGATCACTGATCCCAATATCCTCATATTAACCCCCCAAAATAGCTGAATATTATCATTTCTTTTCACATGTGGTTCAACAAATGCATGCCTTGCAAAGCATCCATAGGAGATGAAGTTTTTACCTTCATGCTGTGCCTCAAAAATGCAACAAGAAAAGTAAGAACTTGAGGAGGACTTGCAGCATTTATAGACGCATCAAAACAAACAGGATCACGACTAACTGTCATATAGCCACACACTCACAAACACACACAGTGGCTCCTCATAATGTGAAAGCATGCAGTCAGGTTTGTGGGCGGTTCGCAGAGCTGATCGCCTTAATTGATCGATTTTCAATCATCTCACATCCGAGAGTCACTAAAAAATCGTTACATTCAAACATTTTGAAGAGCGATAAGGAGCGCGGATATCTGTTTGATTCAATCATCCACTCTGCTCTTACAAGACAGCCACCCAAACATGATGGTCCATTGTTCCGCCCGTTTCAGCTGAGGTGAGCTGGTTGCGCATGGAGTCACTCACTGGCCAATTAGAGCGCAATCACTCCAGCAAGAAGAAAAAAAAAACTAAAGAAGAAGCTGCCTTTACAGGAGTAACCTGTATATCATATAAGAAATGTTCCATTAAAAAAGAAAGTCATCTCTTACCAGCTACTGTGTATCTGTCCATATAATTGAGGACATTCCCAAAGGTGAGGATTCCCGCAGCCACAGCCGGTGTGCGGCATCTGCGCAGCGCGGCGCGGAATTTCTGGCCCGGTTTGCAGGAGTGAAGGTCCGGACTGGTTTTCATCCCGGGGCTCATGCTGCCCGACAGCGTCCGCACCTCATCCGAACTGCTGCAGCCTTCGATCTCGCATCCATCGCTGTCCACGCACATGATTCTCTGACACGGAATATCCAGCGCAGAAAGACAGAGTGAGGCAGAGAAGGTGTGGGAGAGAGACACTAGTTCAGCAGGGCGCAAACGCTGAGAGGTGGTCACTGGGTTTGGCTGAGATCAGAGGTTGTGTTCGTTAGAGAAGCGCAGGATCTTCTCCGAATCATGTTTTTCTGACTGTGGACGGTGACGGACGGCTGTGCGCTCCTTAGTTTCTCTCTCTCTCTACTGCTGAGCGCTCCCTGTAGTGGAGGGGTGTGGCCTGTTCTAAACCCCGCCCCCATTCAGGCTGCTGACGGCTGCACCTGATACTCGGGAGATGCTGGTGGATCAGAATGAAAGTGGTGATCAAAGAATTAAACGTCGGGGATCCATTTTATTGTCTCGCCTTCTAGAAATTCACACGATGCACGATTTAATGACTCTTTCAGATATTCAGCGTGAAAATGACCTGTAGGCTCCTAAATAACTGAGCAGGTTACAGAAATTACAGGTGAAACTCAGTAAATTAGAATAGTATCAAAACATCACTGTTTTTTAGAAGTTTATTTTGAAAGGGACACCATTGTACATAAATTAGTAATAACTTGAAAATGTAGCTATGAAATTATGCTCTGGTTACAACTTTGACTATGGCACTCTAATACCCATCATTAAGTATTTTTTTTTACCTTTTTCTGTCTCTTATTTGTTAATTCATCTTAGCATGAATGGCTTGTTTAAGGAAATTTCAAAGAATCTAAAGCAGTTTAAAGTCCAGCCTTTGAAACCTTTTTAAAACCTTCCTGTTCTTTATTCTGAGCCTTTCTAAGATAGATTTACTGGTGTTAAGAGGAACTGGCGACCCCAAAAGACTGATTTTTGTGGACTTATGCCAGTTTTCTTTGTAACCATCCTGCTGAAGATAACTTCCAAATAAGTATGGCTCCTCATGTAGCCAAGAAAGCATTGCCTTATAAATAGACTGCCCACTCTTTAATGTTATATCTACATCAAGGAAATTAAAAATAACAGTAAAGCTGCAGCTACCTTAAAAAGCAAAATGTGAAATAGTAAAACTATTAATATTTTCCCTTCATGGATTAATAAAGTATAATTCAATTGAATTGAATTGAAGTACAGGCAATAAGATGTACCAGACTAGGTGTTCTAGACTCTTTAAATTTTTTCCATTAGACATCAAGGCATAGACTTTAGTTTTTCATAAAATAAAGCCTCACATGAAGCAGAAAAGAAATGTACTGATATGATTAACAGCACACAACAAGAGACTGGATCCTCCAACGAGAAAGGCTGAAAGGAAATGACATCATGGCTCATTCAGCTCTAAACGTCAGTACTGAGTCACACAGTATCGGAGGCAAAACAATAAAAATATTAATAGAATGCTGTTAATACTATTCTTATTTTTCACCAAATGTGGAAGCCTCAGCTTGTTTGAGATGTATAGATCAGTGCTAACACTCCAGAAGGCTGTGTGGATTTTTCTCTTTACCACATAAATATAAGTCAATTTTAGAGTTAAAGTCTGTTTTTTGATCACTTCTGAATTCTTTATAGTTGTCTAAATATTTTGCCATATTCCTTTCAATGTTCCTTAGTGATAGAAATGTGGTATATTTTTGTTAATTGCCTCATTCTGCATGTTTTTTTTCTCTTCCTGAGATGTTCCCATAATTAGTTCACCTGGATCTGCTGTCATTCTCCACTCTTCCCTCAGCATATAAGTTTACTGGTATTCATATTTTTTTGCTGGTTCTTCTTCTTACCTGTACCTGTGTTCAAAAAGGAATATATGCATCTGTTGGTTCCATTAAAGCAGCTTTAGTTACTCTAACACTATAATTACATGCCCTACCCTGCTAACCTGAAACAATCGTGTTAAAGACCCTTAAATAATCCAATATTTACTTATATTCCCTTCTTGTCCTTGTGCAAGATCTGAAAGATTTCTATTTCTACACGAATCTTCACCACATGTCTCCAAACTTGCTTGCATTTTGGTTCTTTCTTAGCATAAAAAAATCCATCAATTGCTTAGTCAGACGACGAGAAGAAATAAGAGTTTTAAAAAATGCGAAAACGTGATGGGGGATGCTTTTGAACATTCCTTTAGATCTCCACGATACTCTGTGACTGTGTCGTTATCTAATCCTGCAATGATGGACAAATTAAAATACAAGAACCAATTTTATTTATTTATTTAATCAGAGTATGTGTTCAGGGTTAAATCCAATGCTTTGTTTTTCAGGTTCAATTATTTGTTTATCAGCTTCCATGTCCTGGTTGTCTGTGGGATATCCTGCACTGCATGCATTACAAAGCTGTTTGCACAGAAGATAAGAGCATCTTCAGACAGTCATCAGATCAACAAATTAGGCGGCAGCAGGTCAGAGATAAAAAGTTGCAACTAACTCCAATCTGAACGTTCTGTACTCGTCTGACAACCAGCAGATGACACAGAGACAAGAAGAGGACAAAGCTCAGGTGCCTGTAGAGTCTTAGCTCTCCGTCTTACAATCTATTTTGTAATTATTTAATTACATTATTCCCTAAAATAATTCCACTCTCTTGAAACTTAAAAGTGTGTCAGACCACAATAAAGAGACAAGCTTTCATCCAAGTTTTATGGCTGAAACAAAGTGTTAGAAAGTAACCTGTGAAGGCAGCGGAAAAAACCTGAATGTATTTTATTTTTGTAGATTCAAACAGTTTTATTTTAGATTAATAACAGACGTTTAACTGGTAAAATACACAAATATGCAAAATTAATGTAATCCTCACTAGGTTTTGATGTATTTTTACTTAAATTACTCATCTGAATCTTCAAATACGCCAATATGGACTAAAAGTACATCTTTGTTTTCTGAGTTCTTTTTTTTTTAAAGGATTTTTTACAAAAATATATATATATATAAGCGGAAGTTCTGCTTCTTTCCTTTAAAATCTGCCATAATTGTCAGGACAGTTCATTTGTAGCTTGAGCAGAGTAGAGTATTTGTGTTTTTAAATAATAGGTGATGTGGGCACTGTCCCTCATATCAAAATCATGCTTTCCATCATTGGAGGCAATCCAATGCACACGGATTCTGCAGTTCTCAGCAATTTCATATCTCCAGTGATAAGAACAAAAGTCTTTCCTCCAGGATGTCAGGTTTTCCCCAGCAGAGTGGCGTTCATCATTCTGCAGCATGGAGACAATGGACAGACCAGCAGTCCTGATCTCGATACCATTGAACACTTTTGGGATCAGATTGGGCTTGGTGCTTTTGCCAAATGTTGGGATGCAGTTTCAAAGCAGAGCGGTAGTAAGAATAAATTCAATTCAATTCAAATATACTTTATTGATCCTCGAGGGAAATTCAATAAGGCAAAGATGTTAACCCAAAAGTCTGTTGTAAAAAGAATTGTCAAAAGCTATTGTATTTTTTTTTATTCAGTTATTTTTTTAGGATTTTTCAAAATATTGGCCTCAGATTTATAGCAAATTATAATAAAGTTGTCTTAAGTTGATGGGTGAAAACAGCCAATCAGACATCAGGGTCTCAATAGGCACCATCCTGGCCCCGCCCACTGAGTTTGATGGCTCAAATTGACAGTTTAACACAGCTCCTGGTGAGTCTGCAGTGAAGCCATGAAACAGATAAATACAGAGTTAAATAATGATGTTTATTACCACAATGGCAGTTGTAAAAGATATCATTTAATTTGTGAATGTACTCATTTGAAAATATATATTTAATAATGATTAATTAGTCAATTTTATGAATTAAATTGGACATTTGTTTTTTCACATCATTTATTTCATTGTGTCACTTTTTACGCTCCATAGTTGTATGATGCCTTTTATAACAAAACGATCATTTGAACAATGATTGTGTGATTGAGAGTTAGCAGGTCAAATAAGAGTTTTTTTTAAATTCTTTTTTACTTTATTATTATTATTATTACCAAAGACAATATAGTGGTAAGAACAGAGTTGGCTGTGTCACAGGTATCTTAAAGTAGATTCTGCTATTTACCAAAACTTCCACCAAAATGAGCCTTGTTCAATTAGCTAACCTGGTAGAGCTCCAATGAAAACATTGCAAAGAGAAAGATGTGAGAGAAAGGAGAGAAAGGGAAGGCAGGCTGAAAACTGGCATCAGAAAGAAAGACGGCTGGGTGCCTCTGCCTGGCTGCAGGAGCTTGGCATTCAAACGATATCAGGGTTGAATTAAGAAGGCATTAACATGCAGTAAATGAACCTGCAATGTTTAGTTTAGATTAAAATTAAAGACCACTTGAAACGTAACCTGCACAGTTTGTTTCACAGACATAACCTCAAAGTGAAAATCTTCTTACATCCCACAGATATTAATGCCTGAAATCTCTTGCTTCTGGATCTGTAAATTCTACTGCAGAAAGGCTGAAACAGATCAGGTCATTAAGACAACAGACCCATTTCAGAAAATTATAGGATGCAGAAAGAGAGTAGATAGAGCTAAATTGTCTAGTTGCTTCATGTGAGGGGCTTTTAGGAAGGAACGTCAGCAAAGCAGTGGTTCTGTCTGCCTCTGTGGAGTCCCCCACTCCCCCCCAACACTTTCTTTGGCTTGTGTTTGATATGCTGCTCGTGTCGGTGGGATCCTGTTTGCTTTTGCGTGGAGCAGAATGGCTTGGTGGGTCGCAGCATATCTCTCTCAGTATTCTTCTCTGTAGCTCAGAGGCACCGAGTCGCAGCGCCAGCTTTCCTTCCTGTCTCTGCACAGGGCCAGGCCTGCAGTGCAGGATGGGAGATAACCTGCTAATCGCTGGCTGGATGCAGCGTCTGCAGCTCGATAAGGTGCAGCTTCTTCTGCCAGTAAAGTTTAAATGTCCTGCTGCCACGTGTGTCTATCAGCTGTTTCTCTGCTATTTACTGTTATTTTAGGAAGAAAATGGTTAATAATCCCCAAAAGATTTTTCTATTCTTTAACTAAACTTGTAAAACCAGCTAAGGTGCTTAATTCATATTAAACTTGTTTTCTGATTTATATTTTTAGACATACATCTATACAAATCAATTGAAAGGTAAGAAGTTACAAATTTCAGATGAAAAACAAAACCTGCAAAAATATGTCACCCTCATATTATCTCCATCATTTTCTTGGAACACCATGTGCAATTTACATTAGGTCCACATTAGAGATCCAAACTCCATCACAATGAAATAAAATTTAAAGATTTTTTATTTTTTTCTTCCCATCTCTTTAAGGTCTGGCTAGGATTGTTTAAATGATCTAACCCTTAGATTTTTTTCCTTATTCAAGTTGAGAAGCTCTTAGAACCACCTTGTTTTTGTTTTTTATGGTCCACCAGGCCTTTACTAATACTTTATAAATCAGTTCTGAAATTACTTTGCGAAAGGTTTGACTTTGCTGAAAACATTTTTGTTCCTTTTCAGTTTTGTTTGCAAATTTCAAACCTCGGTTTGTAATATGGCATTGAACATGACCGGAAAAGTATTGCGTTTTTTTTTTTTCATCTAATTTGTGAAGCTCTTAGAACCACATTGTTTTTGTTTCACATTGTGTTAGACACAGATAAGGAGTATTTTAACTTTCACATGGATTATGAGAGTGATAAACGAGAACTTCAGGGCTATCTTAGACTCAACTGGCTTTGGTCAAAACATCTACAAACCTACTCACATTTGTCTTCATACTTTGAACCTTGTGCTCATCATATGGCATTGAGTGTGAACAGAAAATATTAAAACCTCATGACCTGCCATCTCTCTCAACTTTTGTTAACCTTTGAGCTTGATTCAACTAAATAAATGTACACCTAGTTGGTTAGGATCACACACTGCTGAAAAGGTTTCTAAAGAATCTGTTCCATTTTCCATTTCCTCCAAATCACATAAAACGGTAGAATATGGCAACAATTTTTATTTCATAAACTTGATGATCTTGTTTATAGTGTTACTTCTTCAAATCGAGGTACATTAAACAACACAATACCCCTTTGAAAAAGAAGGTCATTATCCACTGAAGTTGGCTCCCTAGAATGTCACTAAATTGGTGAGAAAATCCTGACTCATATAGGAAGATTCTGCCTATTTTGGAAAAATATTAAACTATTGCATATAAAGATCCACCACAAAGCTACAACAGCGTATGTTTCATCATTGATACAGGAGAATAAAAACAACCCTAACTTGCCAAACCTACAAAGAGCCATAATCTGGTGAGCTATGCATTACTCAGCTCTCAGCAGCAATGGCTTCATGGGATTCTTTATAAAGAGAAACACTTCTATTAAAGTCTATATTTTTATCTGGATTTGGTGATGTATCACCGGAGTTAACCTGAAAGAGTAAAAACTGAACTGTTTTGATTCAGTTAAGCTTCCTGATTTATTATCTTACAATCTTAACCTTCATCTTCTATAGTAGATTATCTAAGGAAGTTTTCCCACCCTGATTTAAATATAAATGATCAATTGTGAGTAAATTGCTATGTTCCAGAGGTTTTATGTAATAATGACACCCTTACTTTATATATCTCCTATGTATCGAGATAACTGCTAAATATATTAAAGGCCGGTATCTAAGTATTCTTTCTTATCTACAATTCTTGCTAAAGTAGTTGTTAATCATATATGTTCTGTGATCATTTGCAGTGTAATGACCTGTTTAAAGAGTTTGAGTCAGGTTTTAGAGCTCATCATAGGACTAAACCAGCGCTGATGAAACTTTAATGACGTCCTCATTTCCTAAGATAATAGATTTGTGTCTGTACTTTTCCTGCTTAATCCTAGTGCTGCATTTGATGCAGTTGTTTGTTTCTCATAGGAAGGTTCATTTGTCAAAGTTAACAACAAATCTTCATTGTGGTCCAGTGTTAAACTGTGGAGTACCAGGGGATTCAGTGCTTTAGCAGATAAGATTTATGTCTTCAGTTAGTAAAATTATCAGATGAGATGGGATTAATTTCCACTGTTAAGCCGATGAGATTGTGCTATTTTTCTTTATCAATCCTGGTTAATCCAATCAGTTTGGTAGATTTTACAATTCAGGCAAGAAAAAAACTTTGGACAAAAGAAACTGCTTAGTCAATTAACCAATGTAGAATTTATGTGTTTTAGTCTGTATGATTCAATTGAATTAATTTCTTTTTTCTTTTTTTCTTTTGTAGTGTTCCATGAATTAGTACTATATATAAAAACTGAACTGAAATGAGTAGACTAAAACACGTGAGCTTTAGATCACATTATATTTCCTCCAATTGTGGCTGTGGTCGTGCCTAGGTCATATGGACGGGTCATGTTCAGGGAGCCCTAATGACACGACAGTAACTTCTGCTATATGAAACTCAATGTATTTTCATTTTACAGTTTGCTTCGGGATGATAACATTATGATCTGGAGTCTGTATTTTCAAATAGGTCCTTTCTGTCCTGTAGCTGAGAAGGATCTAATTCATTTGTAGGCTGTTGAAGGGATGTGAATAGCTATATTAGCAACTTTTATTAGCAACTTTTAGGAACTTTATAAAATCTAAAAATCTCTCACTGATGTTCCATCTCGATTCAATTCAATTCCTTTTATTTATATAAAATGGATAAATTATTCACAGCTCTTTTCATCTCAAGGCACCTTACAAAGACAATTCAATCAAAGCACACAGTCAGAATGCTTAAAAGTTTTCTATTTAATGAAAACCAGTCGACTGCAGCGACTCATTGACTCAACACCAATCATGCATGTAGTCGCAGTCGAGAGGAAAAACTCCCTTTTAACGGGAAGAAACCTGCAGCAGAACCAGGCTCAGTGTGAGCGGCCATCTGCCGAGGAAGACTGGGGTTCAAGGAGACAGGAGCAGACAGACGGAAAGAAGCAGAGATATAAAAGGTAACTGTCATCCAGCTACACAGGCGCCTCGTCAGGAAAGACACAACCAGACATA
>JAUZNJ010089955.1:8476-22607 GCA_034780135.1 Jordanella pulchra | reverse complement strand
ACTGTTGCTACATGCTTGCTTAGTGTGAGGGATTGCTGTCGAGTCAATGATTCGATGCAATCAGCTGGTTTTCCTTCTGTGACAGTGTGGGGTCCTGTCTCTATGCTCTACAGATCATGCACCTTGGTAACTTGGCCAAGGGGACATCCCTCTGGCTGACCGGTCGAAGCGCGTGACTTTCACCTGGGGGTCTGGGGATCAAACCCCGGCCGGGCCCTCTGTAGTGCACCTTGCCACACTTGGATAGAGAATATGTAACCAATCTGATTGGATGATCTGGTTGAAGTTGTCTTTGTAAAGGGACCTGAGATGAGAAGTGTTGTGAATTAGAGCTATAGAAATAAACTGAATAGAATTTCGTGTTTAACCGCAGAGCGCCTCACAGACACCATTATTTCTTCACTGTACTCGTTTCCATACATAATGTTCCTTCACATGTTTGGGCTTTTATGATGATGAACCTCAGCACATCTCTAGAACTTTATAGTTAGTTTTCAGAGGCTGTAGTCCCTGATAACATCATCCATGTGCATTTCCATCCCATAGTGGCATCTGTAGGTTTGAGGGCGGCACGGTTCTTGACTCCCCCTACAGGTCTGGGGGACCTCCGTCATCCATCATTTGCAGTTTTTCTTCACTTGCTGTTGTTGTTTATATTGCAGGGTTTTGTGTGTGTTTTAGCATCATTGATGTGTTTCTTGTTTTCACCTTCTATTGTCTATAACATCTTTTAGTCTCATTGTTGTGTTTGCAGTTACTTTTCTTTGCAGCATTTATGCACTTGCAGTGTCAAGTCAGTGTAAATAGTTTGATCCAAAGTGCCGAAAGCTTCCTTCAAACACACGGGAATTAGACACAGGAGATGCAGCCAGTATGTGTCTCCAGCAGAGATTATCCTGGATACCGTTTAATTACTGAGAAACAGGAAATTATCACAACTAACAAACGTACACATTTCCATCCCCTTAAAAAGTCACAGCAGAAATCAACAGAAAGCTTTCTGAGCTCAAACATGTTAGACTTTCTAAACACTGCAGGGATATTTTCAGTCTTCGCTAATTGTGCTACACAGAAACCGTTTTGAAGGTCATCAGTTTCTATGTGGATCTTATTCATCTGTAATCAGGCACAACTGCTTCCAGAACCGACCAAGTTCTAGGGCTCAGATGAGGTGCGGCTCGTCCTGGTTCTGGCTTCGCTGGGAGGTTTGATATGGCAGCTATTAGCAGACCTCACCGTTAGCAGTCTAGATGTGAGTCACCACTGGGTTTCTAAAGTCTCTTGGGTTAGCCTGCTCTCCATGGCTTTCATTGAAGAGGTCCAGAAACACCAGAACCTGTACAACAAAACGTTCTCTGTGTAGGCAAAGAAAACAAGGAAAAAGGACCTGCTAACAGACTGAAGCATGAAATGTTGGAGGAAACAGAAACTGGCTGATGTCTGGACGGTGAGCCCGAGCTGAAGGGGCGTCGTTCTTCTCCTTGGGTCATCTTTGGGACGAAGCACAACCAGAGAACAGCGCTAGGACATTTTCTCTTTTCCATCCTTTAATAGATCCTCTGGACATGCATTTGGCTGGGGTCCATAGAAGCACCATTATTACATAGCACCATTATTCATTGTCATCCTTTTACAATGGCACCCAGCCTCTAGCATGCATACACTCTAAAGTCATTATGTTCTTAGATACCATGTCTATTGTTTAAAAGGTCACAAGGCAAGTATACAGTACTTTACATGGAACTGAATACAGTACACATTAAAGAAAGTGCTAGAGTACAACAGCTTCTTAATTCAGAAGTCTTAGTTTACAGAACTACAGATCACACCAGTGTTTAACATTGATCAAATGGACCTTTTTCTTCTTATTTCTTTTTTCTCCAAGAAAGCCAAACATCTATTTCTCTATATTTTCCAGTTAACAACCAAAAGTCAAAACATAAGAGAACAAGCAGAATGTTTTCTTCGGTACGTCTACATTCACATCACTCTACCTGAACAACCGCACAGGAACACAAAACCTGGAAAAAAATCTGCATTTCGACACGTGACGACCGCTCATCCTTCAATTGATTGATTGATCAATCAACTGACTGATCGACCGATCCATCGGCCGACTGACCGACTGCCACGCACGTTGATAAAAACTCCCCCATTTCTTTTGCCTTTGGCTTTTTTAAATATATTTTATCCCCTAAAAGTAAAAATGAAAAGAATCAAAGTTTGCAGAGTTAAATTTAAGAAAAGCTTTAAGGCGTCCAAACTAGAAACAGCAGATGTGTTGTTCATCTGGTTCCTGCCCGACCAACACAAGGCTTGACTTCCTGGAATCGGTGATATTAATTCAAGGAAACTTAAGGGCGCGCTCCAGTGACGGCCATGTGAGCAACAGATGGGAATAATGCGACCTTTACATTTTACTGTTTTTACTCTGTAACTTGTTGATTTCTGCAGACGGACCAAACAGGAGAATCTTCAGACAAACTGCACTGATTGTTTGATTCTGAACTTTTTAAAGAAGAAACTCTAAATTTAGTTTGATTCTCAGTCTCATTAAAGCAGCATTGTGTAACATTTAGCCACAGGGGGCGCTAGACCTGCAACCTCCAAGTTTAGCTCCCATTGAAGGCCACTGGTAGTACTGCACTGTAGCTAACTGACCCAGTGTGTGTTCTGGTTCTGGTATCAGACCAGTTTGGAGCAGCAGGTCCAGAAGTCCTGGAGTTCTTGCTAAAGACGAGGAAACATTCATCCTGTGGATGAAATACGAGGCTCAGAGCAAACAGCTGCTAGCTTAGTTAGCTCTGGGTCACATGAGTCCTTCAGAGACGGATCGACCTGATATGATTGATCAAATTAATCAATTATTTAAATAACAGAAAGGAATTTGGTAATTGAATTAACTTGTTACTGAGAGTAAAGCTACAGACTCTAAAACATATTGAACAAATAAAATATCAGACATAAAGATTGATGTTTTTCCATGTGTTTGATTTAAAACGTGCAACAGGTCATTTTTCTAGATTATGTTTGTTAATCTATTAACAGTATATCTGTTTAAATGAATTAAAAAATGATGAATAGATAATCCAGTGGTGCAGCCCTGCTACCGACGGCTAAATATTGACCTGAACGAGTGATGGATACATCTCCAAATAAGCTAATGGTTGGGTCAGAATCTACAGAGTGATGCAGAGCAGGAACACAGCAGCTCAGGGATCTCTTCTGGACCAGAACCGGATCAATTCTCTCAGTCCATTCGAGTCTTTTTGTTCCATGATCAATAAAGCTTCTGATTGGACAGGAAAAAAAACAGCTGATTTTTTAGCAGGACCTAGAAACTAAAACCCTGGGCGGATCCTGAACCAGCCCTGTCTGCAGAACCGTGCCACCTGTTCAGGTTCTGTTCAGTCCAGAGCGTCACCTGAGGGGGAGGCGTAGGCATAAAGAAGCAGTGCATCATGGGATTGTTTAGGTGCAGCTGCTGTGAGCAGTGATTGTCACTCTGAAGCAGAAATCTGAAAGGTCCTTCTGCAGGAAATCATTTCAACCAAAGTGCAGATTTTGTTTAAAGTGCTTCCTGCAGCCATGGTTTCACCAAAGCCACGACCGTCCTCCGGTTCTGAATGTAATGAAGCTGCAGACGTTAGCATCGACATTAGCAGCACATACGTTCCCAGCTCTGACTTTGGAGATAACCAGAATGCAGCAAATACTCCCAACACTAAATACCTGCTTAGACAAGCATTAATTTTGGGGGAATTGGTTTCTGATTTATAAAATAAATTGTGCTTGGAATAATAGATAGTGTGATGCATGTCTAATCTGTCTCTCTCTCTATAAAAATAAAACAAGTCACTGACTAGAGGATGACAATCTTCACCAAACTCTCCTAGAACACAGGAAAACATCAAATGTTTGAAATGCCATCATCCTAAAAGTGATGCTGCTGTCGGCTTCATGTGGGCCTCAGGGGTGTCTGCAGACCCTCTGCTGACAGGGGTTCTGATCCATCCCCCCAAATGGATCCAGAGCAGAACCAGTGGCTGGATTCAAATCCTGAAGATGAGACCTGAACACTTGAAGCTCAGTGAAACGAGGCCGACCCGCTCAGCTCCTCCAGCCCTCTGGTATTCACCCACCCAGCCGGGCGATGATCAATCGGACCCAAACATCCAGGAACAGCTCCACATTCACTCAGCAGCCAGAACTTACAGTTTTAAAGCTGGAAGGAAAATCGAATGGAAATCCCCAAAGTCAGAAGAATCTCTACAAAAACCTTGGAGTGGATCAAATGCTGACCTAAACCAGAGGTTCCTAAACAGACTCACTAAAAATACTGAGAATTGGCCACGTCATCAGGTCCATGATGGCTCATCAGCCTGGAGGCTCCGATCCGAACGGACCAGGGTTTGACCTCCTGCATTCAGCTGCTAGGCTGTACCTAATAAACTGGCCATTGAGTTTAGCTCGAGGGGTAAAGCAGTCCTTTGAGGGCTGAACGTATTCAGGTCTAAATTGCGCTTTGATTCACCTGAACTTTCGTTTCCATCCCTCCTGGTTATTTGCAGCCTGTTTTAATGCAGACATCGTCTTCCTGCGTCTCCACGCCGACGCTCTTCCTCCCTCTGAGCTTCCTGTGCGCACAAACCATCCGACAGCACAGCCAGAAACAAACAGGCCGGAGAGTCTCTGACTCTGAGGGATGTTGGACCGGCATCGTTTCTCTGCAGAACAAACCTGTGGTTCTGCTTGTTTACTGATCTCCAACATTTATAGCTTTAAAGTGGGTCTTCTTTACAGAATCCCCCACATCCGTCTATCATTTGACAGGGTTAGAAATCCTAATTTGGGACTTTTGTTTTATGCAGCGGACGGAGTGTTCCGCTCGACATGTAGGAAGCTTTGACCTCCGATCGGCCTGCAGACCCACTCAGTGCTCACCGCCTGCAGCCACACACCAATGTCCATCTTTCTGGTTCCCCGCTGCTGAAAACGGAGTCAGGCTGCAGAACTGCAATACGAACAAAGATACAGACCCGAGGAGCACGACATGAACGTGGGAGAACAAGGTCCAACCCAGGGTTCTGGTGAGCCTGTGGACGCCGGAGCAAAATGAAATCAGAACAAGTCAAATCAGACATGACCCTTCAGCATGCATCGGTGCACCAATGTCCAAACATTCTGCTAACAGGAACATGGCAGCTGCTCCAGAACCTGGAGATCACTACGTTTCTCCCTGCAAGCATTGGCTGATATTTATTGCACTGCCAGAGCTCCCTCGGAGCCCAGCCGTCAGGGTCTCCCACCGACCCCCCCTCAGCCTGTGATCCGACTCCAACACACATTTTAATTCAGTTTCCTCACTTTAGAAAGACCTAATTGATTGGTTGCAGTTTTTCACCTGGCTTCTGCTTAAATAATTAGGGGCCAACGCTAATGATGTCCATGTAGACAACCACCCCCCCATCCTCCCGTTTACTGGCAACATCACTTGGTTGTGATTAACAGCCTTCTGTTCAACATTTTTACACTGAAAAGGCAAAGGTGGGATAAATGTCCCCACAGAGCCCCGGCCCGGATCAGGCCCAGATCAAGGCCCGGATCAGGCCTGGATCAAGGCCCAGATCGACCCCGGATCAGGCCCAGATTAAGGCCCGGATCAGGCCTGGATCGACCCCAATCAGGCCCGGATCAAGGCCCAGATCAAGTCCTTGATCGACCCCAGATCAGGCCCATATCGACCTTGGATCAGGCCCGGATCAAGGCCCGGATCAGCAACAAATTAGACCGCGATCAACCCCAGATCAGGCCCGGATCATGGCCCGGATCAAGGCCCGGATCAGGCCCGGATCATGGCCCGAATCAGGCCCGGATCGACCCCAGATCAGGCCTATATCGACCTCGGATCAGGCCCGGATCAAGGCCCGGATCAGCAACAAATTAGACTGCGATCAACCCCAGATCAGGCCCGGATCATGGCCCGGATCAAGGCCCGGATCAGGCCCGGATCATGGCCCGAATCAGGCCCGGATCGACCCCAGATCAGGCCCATATCGACCTCGGATCAGGCCCGGATCAAGGCCCGGATCAGCAAGAAATTAGGCCGCGATCAACCCCAGATCAGGCCCGGATCATGGCCTGGATCAAGGCCCGGATCGACCCCAGATCAGGCCCGGATCGACCTCGGATCAGGCCCGGATTGGCACCGGATCGGGGCGAGACCAAGGCCGGGATTGGCACCGGATCAAGGTCCGGACACTGGCCGGGATTGGCCCCGAATCAGGCCGCAATCAAGGCCAGGACCGGACCGGACGGTCTGGGTAAAGAGCAGCAGCACCACAGGAGGCGGATCAGCTGTTGCTGTAAGGCTGAGGATGGATCACTTCTTGGCAGGGTGGATGTTGGAGAACCAGCCCTTGGCAAATGGGCCCACGTGTCCCTGGGGGAGGGCGGCCATGTTTCTGAGGTCAGAGGTCAGTCCTCGTGCTCCACACTGTCCTGTCGACCTTCTGTCCTCTTGTCCTTGTGGCATGAGAAGATCCTCCGCATCTCCTCCTCGTACCTGATGAAGTTCTCTCCGAACCGAGCCCAGGCCTTTAATGGGACCGTGATGGTGTTCCTGTAGGGCTGGCGGACCTCACTTATTTTCAGGAACACCCCGTAGCGGTTGGAGCCCACGTCGAAGTAGAAGCGCTTGTTGTCCACCCTGAAGGACGCCGCCTCCGGCAGTTCGGGGCTCTCCAGGCGGCTCCTGGAGCCCCCCCGGCCGTGCTCGTCCACCTCTTCGTCCCCGTAGTCCTCGATGAGCTGGGACAGGGCGTCCCTGAACTCGATGAGGCCCTGGGCGGGCAGCACGATGGTCTGCTCGATGCCCTGGCCGTAGTAGCCCATGGAGCCGTGGCCTTTGCTGACCGTCTGACGGATGCGGAGGAACCTGCCCCTCTGGTTCTCCTTCAGGTCCAGGAAGTACTTCCTGTTGTCCCTCTCGATGAACTCGCTCTTCAGGACCCTGTGGGCATGATCATCGGAGCCCACGGACGCGGTGGGAGACGCGTGCTGCTCCCGCGCTTTTCTGCGCGCGTCGTGCCCGCGGCCCTGCCCATCGGTTCCGTGTTCCTCTGCAGGCTGAGCGGACTGGACCAGGCTGCCCCGCAGCCCGATGCGCGCGTAGTAGTCGATGAAGTCCCCCAGGCAGTATCGCAGCGCGGGGGCCATGGCCATGGACAGGGTCAGCTTGCTCTTCCTGATGTTATCGTGGCGCCCCCTCCCGATCCACACCTCGGCGATCTTCAGGAAGCGGCCGCGGACGCTCTGCTTCACGTCCAGGTAGAAGCGCTTCTTCTGGATGTCCACGCGTTTGGAGGCCAGCTCCTGGATGTCGCTGCCCTGCTGAGGGGCTCCGGCCGGGACGTACTGCTGAGGGTACGCCGCTCTGGGCAGAGATTCGGCCGGGATCTTCGCCCTGCTCCTCTCCGCCCCCCTGCAGCAGCCGTCAGCCATCATCATCATCATCACTTATATCCACGCAGCCTGAGCAGGACGAAGCGATCTCTCCATACCAACACGTACAGCTGCTGGAAGATGGCCGACGTCTCCATCAACTGCTGCGGTCAGCGTCCGGCGACGGCAGCGCGGATCCGCTCTCCATGCTCCGTCGGCGGGTTGTGCCGCAGCCTGTCGGTAAGTCAGGGAGGCTGGAAGAACCTGCGAACCGGGAATGAACTCGATGAACCCGCTCCTCCCCCTCCCCGTCCTGAGAAGCCCTCCGTTAAAGAGACGCGACGTCAGCAGGCTGGAGGCTGCGCTCACTGCGGAAGACTGATGGCGGAGCTGCGGGAGAACCGCTCCGCTTCTTCACTCACTCCTTCCTGCTGCCATCACAACTACCGTTTAGGAATAAACCGGTTTTACATGAATCCTCTGCAGGCAGCAGGTAAGGATCTGCCGTGGCTGCAGAAAGACTCTCACCCCGCAGCCTCCCGCAGCCTCCCGCAGCCTCCCGACACTAATGGGGCCGCAGAAGAAGAAATTCTTCGTAATAGTCAGCCTGCTTGTTAAGAAAGGCAGAGATGCTTCAGATGGTTTCACCTGGATGACAGCTTGGCTGCATGACCACCAGTGCAGAGCTTGCTACCCTGTGAGGCAGCTAGTCTCCCACCAACACCTGCCGGTTCTTCTGGACCCGAGGATCTGTGGTTCTTCTAACCTCCCAGGAGATGTTCCTCATCTCATCTCTGGTTAAATCTCACCAACCCTTCCTTCCTTTCTAGAGCCGTACTCCTCCTCCTCCTCCTCCTCAGATTTAAAGCGGTTTGTTGATGATCCGTTTCTCTCCTTCATGGAAGGTTTTTATGGCAGAAACCCCCCCATCCTCCAGTTATCAATGCGAATCTTTTGATCTGTGAGGAGCAGCGACCACATGGAGCTCAGTGTTTGAAGGAAACTTTATTGACACACAGAACAGGACGACATTGACTGGATACATTCATGTCTACACCCCCCCCCCCCCCCATACTGCAGTTTCTAAGGGTTTCAGCTAAATGTTACATCGCTGGGAAAAGCACGACTTCCTGAAAGTGAAATGAGAAAAACCAAGCAGGCGTGAATCAGAGCGGTCCGGTCGGTTCCGGTCCAGTCGGTTCTGGTCCGATCGGTTCCGGTCCAAACGGTTCAGGTCCCGGTCGGTTCCGGTCCCGGTCGGTTCCGGTCCCGGTCGGTTCCGGTCCCAGGAAACGCTCACAGAGCGGAGGAGCCAGTAACAGCAGGCGTCTCCTCCTGACTGGTTCTGGGCTGAAGCTGTGGATCCTCGCCGGCTAACGGCGGTTAGCAAAGCTCCCCCCAGGTCCAGTGATGTCGGCGGTCGGGGGGGCCTTGGAGCATGCAGGTCCACCGGCCTCCATCAGAACAGAACCCCCCCCCGCCCACATGTAGAAGCAGAGATGATGTTTTAACGGCTGTAAATGAAATAAAGACACGGAGCGGCTGCTTCCTACTGAGGTCTGTAACCCGCCAGCTGAGGCATGTAGCTGGACGCCGCCGACTCGCCGCCGTCGGCCGGGCTGTCCCACTCTGGGTCCTCTCTGAGGGCGCAGAAGGCGTGCTGCTCCTCAGCGGACGGCATCAGATGCGGGTTCTCTGCGTCCAGCTCTCTGGGCGAGCGCTGCATGTCCGGGTGCTCCTCGCAGTCCAGCAGCGGCTGCGTGGACTCGGAGCGCAGGAAGACGGAGTGCTGCGACTGAGAGCCGGGGGTCTGGCCTTTGTATCCGCTGGACGCCACCACCGAGGAGTACTGGACGGTGCTGGCCGTGGAGTCGGCCAGGTCGGGGCCCTCGTCGCTGTCGGAGACGCTCTGGCGAGGCGAGGACATGCAGGAGGATCCGCCGATGCCGCTGCTGTGCTCCTCAGACAGGTACTTGTCCTTCTTCAGGGACAGACTGCTCTTGTCGTCTTCGAAGCCCAGCTTCACCTCACAGACGCCCACATCCAGGACGGACACGCCCGACACACAGTTCTCCTTCGGCGTCTCTGCCTGCGGAGGAGCGACAGGACGGTCAGTCTCCGATCCAACAACAAAGACGTTCTCGGGCATCAGAAGCGCTACGGAGCCGGAGCTCGTCGGTGAGGTGTGGGGGGGTTACCTTCAGAGGGTAGTCGGGGGACCAGTTTCCGATGGTGCTCTCTCCAGGGTTGGGAATCTGAGGCCAGAAGTTCTCCTTTATTCTGAGGAAACACAAGCAGCCGCCGTCAGCCATGCGGCGCCTCTGGGCGGCATGACAACCGCCCGGGACAAACTCCGCTCAACTTACACGTCTTTTTTGTAGACGCAGAGCAGGATGGCCATGAGAGCGAGGAAGAGGAAGCCCAGACTGACGCCCACCACGATGCCCTCCACCATGCCTGGAGCTGAGAGACATCATCATCATCATCATGGCGTCCAGCACCGCCCACAGGAAGTGGGACCAACCACTCACCGTATTTCAGGGTGTTGAAGGAGTGGGGCGTCCCGTTTTTCAGGCCTGCAATGGTTGAAGCTGCGATCCAAACCTCGTACTTGGTGTTTCCAGTCAGCCGGGTCAGGGTGACGGAGGTGACGTTAGCCGGGATCCCGATGGCTTCTGGAGAACAGCACAAGGAGCAGCGGGTCAGTGTGAGCGTGGAGAAGCTGAGGTGAGCGGGCTGAGCGTACGCACCGGGCGGCTGGCCGTTCCTGCGGTAGAACACCGTGTAGTTGGTGATGAAGCCCCGCCGCTGGGCCACTGGGACGGGGCTCCACGCCAGCTCAACCCTGTCATAACCTGGGCTGCTGCTGGTCACCGACGGACCTTCTAGAGGAGCTGGAACAGAACCAGAACCAGAACCATGACTCACATTTATTTATTTATATATATTTTTTTAGCTTTTTACGACACTAGTGGCTCGTTTTTCTGACAGTAGGCTGACAGGAAACGGGGTATGAGAGAGGGGGAGACATGGGGGAAAGGACCACAAGCCGGATTCGAACCTGGGTCGCCCGCATCGAGGACTAAGGCCTCCATACATGGGTCGTGCGCACCAACCACTGCCCCACCTGCACACCCAATGACTCACATTTATGAAGGGAAACTTCTTCCATCAATGCTGCAACTAAAAAACCAAAACCTTCAAACATGTTTGATCCTAATTTCTCTTTCTGACAGACTTTAATGAATCTCATTCTTTTAAACTTTTCCAGCTCACTTGCTCCTCCCTTCTGGGGGCGGAGCTAAAGACTCGTTGCTATTGGCAACAGCACTGTGGGTCCAGAGGAGCGTCTGGATTGGTTCTGGGAAATAATTCAATTCCTAAAACTAAAACATCTAAATATAAAAATCAGTAAAAGAATTTTTTAAAAAAAAGGATAGAAATAAAATTAGAAAAAAAAACAAAACACAAACCTGATGAAATATTCTTTTAAAGTTTTATTTCTGGATTGTTTGGTTTGTTTTAAATTTCAAAATAATGGAACCAAATTCCTGAAGAAATTTATCCCCAAAAGTTTCCATGTATCCAGTGAACTGAAGCAGGTTCAGATCCGATCAGTTAGAGACGCTACGGCGCCCCCTGAGGGGACCCGGAGTAACTACAGGGGCCTCAATAAATCCCTCATTTCTTGATATTAAAGTCTTGATTCGTGATTCTAGCTTTGATTTAAAGGAGATTGAATGAATCAGTGTCTCTACGGCAGAAAATCGTTATGGTGACTGGTTACCATGGCAACAGGTCCCGCTAATAAGGGAACATCCAGACAGAGATACTATAGACGGGTCAGATCAATGATCAGAGCGGCCTAGTTAAAGTAAACAACTAGATCCAGCTGAAAGAGCTGCTGTAGGCCAGCAGGGCGATGAAGGCTAAAGATGGAGACATGCAACACTTGCTGCTTGATCAGGTCATGTGACCTGGCAGGAAGGGGCCGAGTTCACGCAGCAAACATCTCCAGCCTGCAGCACCGGACTGACCTCCAAGCAACTGAAGGGAAACGAAGAAAGAGACAGAAGCCAGCAGCAGATGGAGGAGCTCCTCTCACCTCCCTGCTCCAGGTAGGCCTGCAGACGCGTCGGCCTCCAGAGCCACCCAGACGCGATCCTGTACACCGAGATGTTGTAGCAGACGAAGCTCTGCAGCTGCCCTGGATGTGACGGGAAACACGCTGGTCAACCTGCTCATGCATGAATTAGTCCAGCTGCACTTCTACACCTGTTTACCTTTGATCACCGCTTGCGTGGTGCTGCCCGTTTCTCGCTGCCAGTCCGTTTTGCGGCCGTCTGTCCACTCGATCACATACTCAGATACAGATGAACTGTTGGGCCGCTTCCACTCCACAAACATCCGGCCTCCCCGGCTCCACGCCTTCAATCCTTCCACTCCCACTCGCCCTGGAAGAGAAGCAGACGGCTGCCGTTAGCAGGAGCCGCCGTGCTTTTCCACCATCACCGCCGCCTTTCGGTCTGATATCCAAACCTTTTGACCTGCGGGGGGGGGGGGGGGGGGGGGTTGCCCCCCCCCCCGCCCCCCCCCCCCCCCCCCCCCCCCCCGGGGCCGCTGCACACAAGCTAAACCTACCAGGCAGCTTGGCGGGCAGCATCAAGCAGGCCTTGGGAGACGTCCCCGCAGAGTTCCTGGCGGTGGCGCAGACTTTGACAGACGTCTGGTTGGTCAGGGAGATCCTCTGGAGCTCAGTGATCCTCTGACCGGACTCCTGCGCCGGGATCAGCTCCTGCTCCACGCTGCCGTCGCTGCGCTGAACGCTCGTGTTGAACACCGTGATCCTTCCGTTGGAAAACTCCGGATCCTGAAAGGTCAGAGTTCACCGAGAGGAAAAACAGGGGAGAAGGACCATCAGCAGACCGGTACCGATCGGCCGGTACCGCTTCAACGTCTGTGATTTGATGGGAGTTTTTACCTTACAAACCAGCTGCACTTCTTTGCCATCCGCTCCCACAGAAAGCTTCCACAGATCTGGTTTACTGGCCGGCTCTGCGCCAGGAGCAGAAAGCACAAGGTCAAACAGGAAGCCATGGCGCCGGCTCACGTCTGCAGCAGCTGCTACACAGGCTAACAACAGGCTAACAGGCTCACCAACACCCGGAAATCAGGCCAGTAAATGGATGACAAGTGAAAGATTCAAACTACATTAAACTGATCCATTCCTAACAACAGCTGGTCCAGGGCGCCAGCAAAGCCTGCAACAGGTAACTGCTGTGGTCTGTGAGATGTTTCAGACCTTAGAGGAACCCAACCCAGCAGCTGGACCACAGGAACCAAGGAAACGTCGTCCAAAGTCCTCCAACACGCTGCTAACCGAGCGTCCGCTCCACTTGATGCTAAGTCATCAGTCTGAACATGAAAACAGGACACTTACTGTCCTCTGGTGTCGTCTGGGTAACGTTGGCGCTCCAGTCGCTCCAGTAGCCTCCGTTCCTGTTTTTGCAGCGTACCTGAACGTCATACTGCTGGAAAGGTTGAAGCCTCTGCAGCCTGAAGGAAGTGATGGGCTTCTTTGTATCCTCTGCAGGAACCTGTGAAGCAGAGCGCCCAGCTGTGTGAGAGTAACATCAGAAACGCCCTGCAGTCTGCTGTGACATCACACATTAAAAGACACCTTTTGGTTTCTAAATATTTGCACCAAACTAAAACGTCTGGTGCATAAAGAGCAAGCAGAGCTCCTGCCTTCATGTTTGGGTAACGATGACTTACACGGCTCCAGGTAATGGATCCATGAGGGCAGAATCGGATTTGATAAACCAGCTTTAGATACGAGGGATGAATAGGATGTTCCCAATTTGCGAGGAGTGACGTAGGAAAACTCCTCTCTGCAATGACCGTCACGTTGGATGGAGGAAAGGTTTTCACTGGAAAACATCAACCAAACAGTGATCTAAGGGGGGGGGGGGCGCAGGAGGAAGAACATGGACCAAACACAAAGTCCTGCAAACTGAGGATTTCTACTCACCAAATTCACCAGCATCTTTTTCCAGAGGCTCAGACTCTACTTCTCCCAGTAAATTGTGTGCCTTCACTCTGATGGTCACTATGCTGTGAATGGGGAAGGTACCCAGAGGCAGGGTGCTCTTGGTGTCCCGCGTTGTGATGTTGACTTTTTGAAAAGAGGGTATAATCCTTTTTAAAATACAGAGGAAAAAGGTCAGCTGCAAAGCACCGTCCGTTTAGTCCTTCAAACATTTTCACTGTTCGATTAGAGGCCAGCAATCGAAGAACGTCACACAAACTACGGGAAGAACACAGAAACACAGCTAGCGAAAAAAACTCAGGTTCTACCTCAACACAAAGTCACTAAATGACTGTTCAACACACGAGAAAATGCTATAGAATTCAGCTGAAACTCCTTAATCATTCCAGTTGGTGCCATCCAATGCTAGTGCTACTTTATGCTAACACTAGCCAAAGCTATTTAGCATTGGGTAATGTTAGTGTGAACTTTCTGATGCTAACGCTACCTGAAACAAACATTTTTTAGAACTTTAGTTACGCAATGCTAACGTTACTTAATGCTAACACAATGCTAATGGAATCCAATACTAAAGCTGCTTCATGCTAACACTACCTCATGCTGACAATATCTGGGGCTAACGCTTCCAAATGTTAGATC
>JAUZNJ010089944.1:0-22610 GCA_034780135.1 Jordanella pulchra | reverse complement strand
CTCTCCCATCATCAATACAAGATCTTGGTGAAAAATTAATGCAACACTGGATGGAAATAAATCTTGTGACACTGCAGGAGCTTATTGAAACAAAGCCACAGCGGTCCAACAAAATACAAAAAAAGAGAGTGGGACCCTTTTTTGGTAGAGGGGTGAAAGAAACAAATTTAAGATTGAAATGTTACAAACTGAGAAGAATTTTAAGCAATTTGAAAAGTTTTTGAAGTTTTAGGATGAGAACTGGCGACCCACCGGTGTGCGTCCTGTAGTGGTCTTTCATGGCCGACAGGTTCAGGAAGGCGTAGTGGCAGGATGGCCAGATGCACTTGTACGGCTTCTCCCCATTGTGCAGCTTCATGTGGTTGTTCAAGGCCCACTTTTCACTGAAGGAGCGGTCACACAGCTCACATTCAAACTTCCTGTGGGAGGACAAGGGAGGCAAGAGGAGAGAGACCCAGAAGGAGGGAGGAAGGGAGGGAGCGGGGGGGATAAAAACAAGAAGTTACTTACTGATACCACAGCTGATGTACAAATAAAAAAAGGTAAAAACTCTAACAAGAGAGAAAGAGAGGAAATGGGGGTTTGCAGGGTTCTGGTACTTACACCCACAGAGCATGGGCTCTGTGTGATTGGGTTCTACACACACACAGAATGCAGTTGGCCGCTGGTGTGTCATGTCTGTATAAGCAGGCATTGATTTTTCTGTCCAGGCCTGCCACCTCCACCATTTATTCTCTGCTTTGCACCAGGGCCCAGAGGACCAGAGAAATTCTGTTACAGTCTACACCCCCCACACACCCCACACCCCCTCACCCACACACACACTCCCTGCAGGGCCAGTGGGGAGAATAGAGTTCACCTGTCCATTGTCCCCGACCACTTAGCCAGGGCTAAATGAACAGTTAGCAACATTTTACCTCCTGCTATTCTCTAAAGGCTCTTGTATCAGAGCTTCCCCCTATCAGGAACGCCTCTACGGAGCAGCTCAAGTTTTCCATCACCAGCGTTTGCAGACGGCTTCAGATAGTCAGAATCAAGTCAATGGATGTAAGGAATTATTCATTGTTTGGTGCATTTTATTTTGTTGTATGATGCCGAAGGCAATCAAAAGGCTGTGAATATGCACGCCGTTCTGTCTTTGCTCTGGACATCTGTCTTTTCTTCACGCCTACAATTCATAAAAAAGGGAAAAAAAAAGGATTTTTAATCAGTGTGTAGGTTGTTTGCACCTACATTCATCCACCTCCTTATTCGGCTTCAAGAAACACGTAGAAGACAATAGCAGAAAACCCGCCTGCGCTTGAATTAATCTTTACCCCTGTGCGATAATTTAGGCGCAGAATGACTAATGTGCGAGTCATAAACAAATGAAGTCAGCTTTTGGGGAGCATTCGTCTTGCAGAGAGGGGCCGTGTTATTTTAGGGAGGGCGGCTGTCTTTAAGTCCTGATTGTGTCGCTTAATCCCCGCGGTATCTGTTTCATAGTGAGCAGCGTGACACTCACCTGAACAAATAATGACTCCGAGCCGCATGTAGCATGTGTCTGAATCAATAATTCAAACTCATACATCTTTCTTACTGGAAAGGAAAGAGGGGGGGGATTAAAGATGGGGAGGCTGGAGGAATGAAGGCTGGCTTTCGAATCAATCTATATGCTCCATGGAGATGGATCTAAGTGTGATGTAGATGCCAGTTTAGAGGACATTTTGAGCTCAATTGCAAGGAGGGATGAGGTGGCTTTAACATAATGCTTTTAACAAATCAGATTCACATTCAAAAACCTTAGCTCTGGATTCTAACTCTCATCTGCAGACTTTATATGACCAGCAGCATCTTCAGTTGCTTCCATCTCCTTCCTCCCTGTGGTATTTATAGAACAGCTCGTTGGCCGCGCCACACAGGGAGAGGTAAATAAGATGAGTGAAGAGATGCTATCTTTTATTGTAAGCATTATGCACAACACTCCTACTTTATGAGCTAAACGGGCCATTGTTTATCACTGGGCGTAATCGCAAAGTCAGGCAGGCCTTGACGTGGGCATGCAGCGTGTTGGGACGGATGGGGGCGGGGGTGTGTGTGGGGAAAGAACAGGAAACCAAGAGGAGAGGAGAGGGAAGATGGAGGAGTCAGGGCTGGCAGAGTCAGTGGGGGTTTTGTAAGATGAGAGGAAGGTTTGCGTTCGTTTTTTATGGGATGAGATGGAGCGCTTTGATCTTGTCCCTGCATGTCAGATCCCGTCACGATCCACCGTCTCGCCCATACATATGCATAGTGCCTCTAAACAGCCAGGCACCATGCAAAACGCACCCAAAGGTGGGAGGCAGAGGGGTAGTCGGATGGAGAGGGAGTAAGCAGATGTGTGAAGGAGGGAGGAAGAACAGAAAATTAGATTTTTGACTATTTCAAATATCTGAAAAACTTATCATGCTAACAGGTATTAAATTCAAAGCCTTGAAAGTAAATCCACAAAGTCCTTCCTGAGACACTGCAAAACTTCAGAAGTTCATACATAGTTATTAATATAGCATGTAATTTTAAAATAAAATATCCTCCTTGAAAAATCAAATGTTGTGTTTTTCAAATTACAAATTGCTTTGTTGCACTGAGTTCCTTTTTAGTCTTATGAAAAAAAAGAGGCATATCTTTTAGTAGGAGGAGGTATTTCTTTGCTTATTGTTTTAAAAGCAAAAAACACAATGCAGTTCTCTGCCTGATAATTGGCTGATGGGGTAATTGTGCATTTAACCATAGATCAGATATTTTTTGTTAAGACCCTGATGATGTACAATAGAAGAGATCGAGCTGGACTGCTAACTGTTTGACAGCAGTCGCAGAAGCCTAAACAACACTCATATCCATCCATCACAGGACTTAAAAAACAGAGTATGTAACCTTTGTGTACCATTACACTCCTGCCATTAGATAATTAAACTGGTTATGTCAGCCTGTTTTAATGTCATAAGAGGAGGTAAGTGTATTTATCTGATTAATTAATTTACAAGAAAACTAAAACTATTAAAAAAAAACTCACCATTGCATTTATTCATAGAGGGAAAACTAACAAAAGTCTGCAGGTATTGTACAGAAAGTTCTGCTAAATGGCAAAAGAATATGGATAAAAAAGGTACAAAAGGATCTAGGACAGTAAATTCTAACTGTATAACCTCTTAGAAACAAATATTTTTAAACCATATGGTTGTTTGAACAGATTTGTATATAAATTAATGAAGAAAAAGCAAGAAAAGTAACAGCATATGGAAATAATCTTCTATTCCCAGACAAGGTCTGCTTTGATTAATTGTAACTCTCCTATCCTTACTCGTGTGTCTCCTCCTTGTCTTCCAATCCTCCTTCTTCTTTTCCTTCTAATGGCAAAGCAGAGCCACCTGATTGACATCCTGTGCAGATTTATTCACAGAAACAGGTGAGCTTCTTGACTCAACATCCAGAGAGCGGCATGCTGCCATATCTATACTGTCACTCATTACCATATCTATACTGTGGTGTGATCCTGATTCAGTTCCGGCGCGTGGAGAAACTGTCAGAACATTGCTGGCTTTAATTGTGACAGAGATCCCTCAGGAGGAGTCACTGCACCTCTAATAGGGACTGAAAAAAAAAGAAGGCCTGGTTCATTACCACACACTCACTACCACCCTCAAGTGGTGAGTCTGTTGAGCAGGAACCGACTGAGTGTGTGTTTATTGGGAACTTTAATCATGTAGCTTTGCATAGGGTTGGTTAAAAAAAGGGGAACGTTTTAACTCAAGAGCATTAAAAAAAGGGAATCAGAGGTTTGCTCAGACCAAATAAACTGCTGCCTTTAAAAAAAAAAAACATGATCCTTAAGCTCAATCCAAACTGGCAACATGCCTCTCCTCATTTCAAACCATCCTCCTATTTAATCTGATAAAGGCAGAGATGTGGACTTGTTTGGACAGCGAACACTTTCCCTCCCGCTTCTCTGCATTGTGCTGGCCGGCCATCGCAAGAGGAAATAATCGGCGATGCTCTCGCGCTGCAGCACAAAGACAGAAGAGGGAGAGGCCGACGCTAGCCTGAAGCCAAACTGACACAAACAGACAACTTCAAAGTGAAGACTGTTGTTTATTTGGCGAAGGGAGACGAGGGGAGATAGTGAGGGGGGGGAGAAAATTTATCTGATATGCAACTGTCAGGAGAGCATTTTCACATGTAAAATAGCAAGAGAGTGAGAGAGATTACCTAGAGGGGAGAACATGACAGCATTCACTAGGGTCAGGATGGATCATCATCTTCAGCAGCCCCCCTGCTCCTCCTCCCTTATCTCTTTTTTTTTCTCTCACCCTCCCTCCATCGCTCTAACTTCATCTCTCTCTGCTTCCCTTTCTCCTTCCTTCCGTTTTCTCCCTCTCATCCTGTTTTCAGACTCCATCACTCTGCACTTCGACAACCCGGCAGCTTAAATCCAGACTAAATTAGCTGAATGAAGATTAAATCATTTGGCCCTGAGCTCTCTGAGATATTGGGAGGAAGACTGAGTACGCTCTAAATGGCGTCTGACTGGGTTCGGACCTATATAAGCGTCTTGAGGAGAAGCTCTTCCTTTAGTGGCAGTCAATTGAAACCTGATTAGAGGGTGGGGCAGGTGGTTCGTTGGGTTAAAAAATGGGTAAAAGATTACATTTCTGGGACAACTGTTTCCTAAGTAAAGTCAAAGGCTTCGTTAGTTTTCATTTGTGGGCACAATGTTGACCGACGACAGGCTTGTTTCCCCCGGGAGGTAAGAAATTGAGGAGGGCAACATCATCACTCACAGCGCTAAGGAGAAGTGCTTTAGGAAGCGCTGTAGTCGGTTTTGTCTGAGAGTACAAATCAGTTTTCAGGATAATGCTTGTTAAACAATCAAATGAAGTGATATCCATTAAGGTTGGCCCATATCCATTTTTATTTATTACGGTTAAGCTTTCCTGGGAAATAGCCACGTATATAGAATTACTATCTGCTAAAATAGGTTGGTATGTTGCATAATGAGCAGCAGTCTACATAGCATTAGAGCAAAGGGTTTTGTTTGTGGTTCTTTTTAAATAAAAAAGATTAAAGGGTTAATAAAAAAAAGTCTGAGTTTTAAAGAATTTAGACAACAGATTAATCCAGTCCAGCTTTTAAAGTTAACATATTTATATTTTTTAATTAAAAAAAAGGGCCATAATAAAGCAAATGTTTAAAATTCTTCCCAATGGTATTTAAAAGAGGGATTAAAGATTTGCGAAATAACAGACTTTTACCTGTCCTCTGACTTAGCATCAATAAGACGCAGATGCTAACGGATTTGCTAGCAGTTTCAGGTTAGCTAGTCTTTTTTTTCCCCACACAGCTACTTCCTTTTTCACCCCAAAGAAATAAACATAAACAGAGTGAGCTAAACTTAAGTGAATCACATCCAGCGTTCATAAAATGATTCTTTTTACATTCGATACTTCATTAGGCCACAGAGAGTAACAACTGAATAGCATAATGTGGGACAGATTTTGCTGTGACAAGTAATATTTAGCTGTAATTTTTTCACTGAAATCGTAAAATAAAGTGATAAGTCGTAGGCAGATGAGAAAACTCTAATAATCTCTGCTCAAAATTTGTTTTTAAATCATAGAAATCTTTTTTGTTTCCTCTTTTCTTTCAGGGTTTAAAGCTCATGCCACATTCTTCTCAACATTCTGCTTTTAAGCTGTTCATGAAAGCCAGCGAGTTGTGTTGCTCATCTGGTACAGGCTAACTGCTGCCAAGGTATATCAAGGTTATCATCATTGTGCTTCAACACTATAAAATTGTCTTTTTTTAAGATCTTAGAAGGACTTCAAGAGTAACTGCTGGTCTGCTGCTTTTTGAAGTGGGGATATGCTTACCCTCCCCTACCTGTTGCTGAGCACTTCTTGTGGCTTCAGCACTTTTTCCTTGCCTACAGGGTAAACCAAACTTGCTACCCGGAATGGTTTGCTTTAAATTTTTCGTGCTAATACTTTGGATTCCTCATTTATTTCCTTGGAGTAAACATACTATTAAAATCTTACTCCCGCTCCTCCCTAGTTGTTATAGTTAATTTCCATGAACCACAGGTTTCCCAGTGGATTTAGTCAGGGTAGCATTTGCTTTTTCTCATTGTTTGCCCCTCTGCCTTCATCACAATGTTTTTGGGTTTTTTTTTTCATCAAGAGGCTGGACCACATTTATGTTTTCTCCAGAGTTGGCTTACACTGATTCCCTCTCCTCCCCAACCCCTGTCAGTGGTTTAGGGTAATAATATCAGCTTTTATTGTTTTGGCCTCCATAATTTACTACACTCTTAGGAATCGACAAATAACAAATAAATGACAAGTATTGCCATTTATTGGCCAATGAAGCAAGTCTGTTAACTCATCAGGATGGTCTGACTGATTATATCTGTGGGTTTCCATTATCCACCTGCAGTTTAGGTTGATTTGTATCCGACTGTTTCCCCCCTCAGGATTCAATTTTAATATTGACCAAGTTGTCCTTGTTTTACCAGGGGGTTTATAAAAGGGAAACACCCAAACTTTGATTAATAGTGGTATAAATGCATACAAGGTGTAATGTGAATTCTTTAGGTGATAAGTTATTAGTCCATCTAATAATCAAATATCTATATGATCATTTATTTTGACACTTACCTTAAATACTTAAAGTAAAGAGGATATACATTGGCACAAGTAGAACTGGTTTGTTTTTATGAGCAGGAGGTGAAAGTGTGGAAATTTGGAAATTTATGGTAGCAAAAAGGGTAAGGAATTGACAAAGGTGCAGAAGTTTATTAATAATCCAGAAGTTTATTATTACTGCTGCAAGTAAATATAGAAAACAAGAGACCACCTTTCAAGATGAGGGAACAAAATCTTAAAGTAAAAAAGGGACCATGTTACATCTTTCTGAGGACTCCTAAACCTCCACGAGGAGGCCACATGCTTCTGCAGGGTACTGTTGATGAACCTCCTGTGAGATGAGCGCTGCTGCATATGACTGCAATATAAACAACGGCACTCAACAGAGATGCTGTTGCTGATTTATGTTTACCTTCAATCCCTGGAGAAAGAGGAAGAGAAGGGAGGAGGGGGGGAGGGCCGAAAAAAGAAAAAAAAAGATAATGAAATAAATAATAAAAGACCAAGCCCATCAGATAAGCTCCTGTTTATCCCGCTGTAGGGCAAATACAAATTGTCAATTTAATGAACACGGTGGACGTGATGAAAGCGGGGTGAAGGAGCCTCCTGCCTGACAAACAATCAGGAAATGTTATCTTAATATTGTTGCACGGTTATTCAGCTCATAACTTAGGGGGTGGAGAGGAGAGTGAGGGGGGGTGTAGAGGGGGAGGAGAGGCACAAAGGCCAGGTCCCTCTGTGGTGGCCCTGTTATTGCTTGTTTTTATTGGGAGCCATAGCTCAATGGTCCCAAGCAGACAAACCTGGAAATGACCCTCAGAAGTCCATGCAAACACGAATAAAGAAATACCCCTGCGGACACACCACCACATGCACCAACCTCAATTAGAAAGAAGTCTTTTTAAGAAGTAAACGAACCCCACCTAAAGGATTTCTTTTCGAGTTTATGATATCTTTTCTGCCTGGGTAGGCCAGACTTTAAAAGCTTAAGAGGCCTTACAGATATTGGGCAGTAAATCAAAATGTTTTAACTGAAAGGCTGCAAGTTGGTAGCTTTGAAGAAAGCTTGCTGAAATTAGGGATGATTTCATTTGATTAGGTCAATGGCAGTCTTAGACCCCATCTCAGATGGATATCCTTTAAACGTCGCTCAAAAAAGCGTCCACATGCTTCACAGCTTAAAGTTGTGGGGCTTTTTTTTTTTTTTTTTTTTTAAATTCTAATTTTTAAAGCATCACAATCTGAGCAGCAGCCACCAAAATTAACTATTATCTCCGTTTTTATATATTGCCGGTACTAAATTGCGTCGGGAAGAATTACTATCAATATGAATATCTGCAACAATAACTCAGGCGCAGTGCTGAGGACAGGATGCTCTTTATCAGGCTTCTGATAGGCCTTAAATACAGCACAAGGCAGCCATATCAGAGCTTTTTCTCTCTAATATCAGGCCGCATTAGCACCTCGTAAATCAAATTACACTGCTAGAATTTCATTAGGCTCACCTGCCAGCGCTGCTGTGCTGCAGAAATATTTATGTTTTCATGCTGCAATTGTGTGCTCTCAGGTACACAAAAGAGAAGTAATGGGAGGTGGGAAAAAAAAAACGGGCGATAAACCTAATTATCTTTTAAGAATACAAAGAAAATGTGTCATAAATTGTGGCGATTCTGAGGAGAAACGGCAGCTCTGAAGCTTGTGAGTTTAAAGGGGTGGGGTGGTGGGGTGGGGGAGCCTGCTCTCCCGTTTACCATCTTTAACTGGGGCTAAACTGCCACAATCCAATTAGTGGCCTCCTCAAATTCGCTCTAAACAGAAATCAAACAGGGTGATATATGACAGTGATCAGCAGGCCCTCAACGACGCACTAATCCGATAAAGCCAAAGCAAGAACGCTAATAGTGAAAATATTCGCTCACACCACACAGGCGAAATCATAGGATGGGAGTCTGTCTTTATTATTTAATTACCTGAAAAGAATTTCACGTTTCCATCTGTTTATCCGTTGTTACTTGCTGAAAGTTGTGTCGTCTGCAACATAAGCCCCACTGAAGGGGAGTTTACTCTGGGAGGGAACTTTAACATTCCCACAGAGTTTCTCTCGCTGTGTGGAGCAGCTGGGCTCTGGATAGCAGGGGTTTAATGCGGATATGGATTTTGATTAGACACAAAGGGAAATGACTGAGCCAGTGACCATAACGACAGCCACTTAATAAAAGGTGCAGTCTATACATCAAAGAGCATCTGGTTGTAAATCACTCGGCCCTGTAACGACTTGCATCCCTGTCCCATTACAGAGACCCCTAACAGGCCACTCATATTTACTCTTGGGGCGCCAATATCGTTTTAAAATAATGAGTTATGGACTTGATCTAATTAACAGGGTCTGGGTTCATTTGTTTGTTTTCTTCTCTTTTTTTCTGTCACTAAAATTAGAACCTTGGCATGCTGCCTTAAACCAGGAATATTAAACAAAGTGGATGTAGTCTGAGCGGAAAAAGTTAAACTGCTAATGTCGTTATCCAAGATTTTTAGTTAACCACAGAAAGGTATACTTAAGGACTTAAAACAAAGTAATCAATAGTTTTTAAACATTAAGCATATTGGTTTGTAAAACTAATTTCAAATATACTAAGCAGCTTTGAAATAAACCTTTCCAGAAAACATTTAGATTAGAAATGTATTAAAAGGTAAAAATGCAGTTTAATGTCTAGATAAACTAAGAACAGTGAGGCTGTATATAGGGCGTGTTTTATAAATAAAAAAATATCCTTTCAGTAAAAGCTACAAACTGTCAAAACTGTAAATGAGAACTTTTTTTTTTTGCTGGAGTGAAAGTTTAGGTTTATTTTAAACTTAAACAAATTTAGCAACACTGCTAATACTAAATTCAAACCAGCTAGCAAGATTAGCATAAATAATTTGCTTTAGCATTATTAAAATGTGAGTAAAGTAAACAGTTTTTTCCATCATCTACAGTTAAATAACGTTTCATGCTACATTTTGTCATCAAGTCCCACTTATATACTTTTATAATTTACTTTTTTGAGAATGAAACCAAAGTTGTTTATCAACTGTCAATTATTGTGTGCAGCTTCGTAAAGACCTTCCTAAGGAACTTTGTATAGGAGCTTTTTTTATTATCATTAAAGAACACATCAACTTGGTAAAAGTTAGGAATTGCCATAAGACTTAGTTAAGGAGTTTTATTTAGATTTTCTGTAGCAAAAACTAAATTAGCAACCTCGCTAATGCTAATTGCAAACCTGCTAGACATCTTAGCATATTAACGTCAAAACACTCATCTGTTAGAAATTCTGCAGCTTTCTAAACAGAGCAATTATTTTAAGGTTTTTACTATAAAAGTAACATTTTGCATTTATTTAAAAACTAAGATTTTTTTAAATCATAGATGACATAAAGGTTAGGTTAGAAAAGATCAGAAATGTGTGTCTGCATATTTATGACTGGAGATGTGAAATTGGATCTTATTTATCATGAAATGATAAAATCCATATTTACAGAAATGACTGAATTGTGAAGTCTTAAATGCATTGCACTATCCTATCATGTCTTTTGTTGTGTAAATAAAATGTCAACTTTTATCTATTAAGCCAATTCAAAACATTTCTTAATCTATTGAGGTTAGGCCTAAAAATTGAGCACAAACACAAAGATCTGTTAAAAAATGTAAGTAATTTGGTCAAGTATGTCAGAAAAATTACTTGAAAAATGCTACCCGATTTATTTAACAAGCTGCACATATTTTCTACTCAGAAATATTGGTTAAAAATCTACATAAATAAATTACTTTAAATTGTTAAACCAATTTTATCTGTTAAATCCTAACAGTATCTTTTATCAGTGTATATGTGTGTCTGGGGGGGGGGAGTTGTGCTTCAGTGGGCAGAAGTAAACCAGGTCCATTCTCTCTTATTACTAGAATTGTAATTCAATGATCACCTTAGATCACACGTGTGCCATAAATCAGATAGGCTTGACAGAGGATGAAAAATTGTATTAATAATCTGAAACTTATTATACAGTCCCAAATGCTCCCTTGATAAATGACATTGTTTGGGCCTGACAATGATTGCATTTAAAACATTATTTCTTTCTGCCGGTGTGTACGCGTGTGTGTGCGCATTGCCGGACGAGGCGGCCGCGGTTTTTGCAGGGTGGGCAAGATGAGAGGTGGGGTTCCTGAGCCTCATAAAATATTCAAGATGTTTCCCACCGTTCCCTCTTGAGTCCAGTGGGCAGGCAATGGTTGTAGCGGCAGGGGTAAAATAAAAACTTGTGTGTGTGTGTGTGTGTGTGTGTGTGTGCAGCCATCAGAAGTCAAGCGGCTGGTGGCTCACCGCAGCGTACTCATCCAAGCTCAGGAAAACCACAAAAAGGAGCTGCACACATCTTCAAGTCATAAAGCTGCAGCACTTGCACTATTATCATGACACAGCCGAGTCAGATTTCAGCAAGCGTAAAGAACTGCAGTAATAATCCAACTGTATTTGGATTATTACAATCTTTTAAGTTCTTTTAGTTTTCAAATACCAGATTTAAAGAAGTTTATTTTGTTTCATTACCTCATTTGTATAAGAGCAGTAATATATAAAAAGTAGGTGACCCTCCCCACTAGACTGCCACTAAAGCAAAAAAAAAAAAAAATCTAAAAAGGCAACATACCATGACTGCATTGTTTCATACATTTTTGGCATCATACCAGAAAAAGCTGAAGAACTGTAGAGGGAATAATTTAGCAGGAAGTCCAGTTTGCATTCATCAACATTGCTTTTCTACAGAAAGAGCTCATTCGAAATAAAGATCAGTTTTAAATGGATATCCTACAGGAGATTAAGAATGTAGCCATAAAGAACACAGCATTCATAGGTATTTTCCTGCTGCCACAGATTATTAGCTCACCATCTATATTTGAGTATTATAAAAAGCTTTTAGATGAGTCCAAACATGAAGAGACAAAACAAATTTAAAGAAACACTGAGTCTTGTCACATTTCTGAAGCTTGCTTTTCTTTTTATGTTTCTGTTTTTCTCTAAAGTAAGAGTAGAGAGAAAAGAACAACAGAAAATCTCTTTTACTGCGTCAAGACAGATAAATTTACTTTTTTATTACGTCCCTATCTTGGCTACAAAGTAAATGGATCGGCTAGCTTACATTTGGATCCAATCCGAGTCTTGGAAAGTAGAGGTGAGTAATTCTTCATCAGCGGGCTAAATAGCACAAGGTATGGTAAACTAATGGTACAGTAGCTCATTGCTGCAACATTTGAGTACAACATGCATAGATTATCTAGTATATCTGTGTTTTATATGGGATTCCAGAGTTTTTAGAAAAATAGGTTGATGCTGGAAAGGCATTTACATAAGGTGAGAGCATGTTGCCATTGAAATAAAACAAAGATTGGTTGTTGTGTGTAGCGGTCTTTAGGATATAGTCTACTTTGTGTTTAAATTGACCCAGAAAGGAATTGAATCTTGCAGGCTAAGATATAGAATAAACTGAAAGTTTTGTGAAGAGTTGAAGTCAAAGCACAGTAGAGAGACACTTCTTTGACTTGACTATATCATAGCTAGCCATGTACACATCCTCAACTGCCCCCCCCAATACTGATCTTATTACGCCGCACCCAACCCTCCCTTCTGTTCTCCTCCTCATCTCCACAAATGACCATGATGGGAGGCCATTCATCTCACTCCTTCGGCCGCCACAATGAAATAAATCAAGAATTTTTCCCCCAAATATAACAATATTTGTATTTGGGGTGGGGCAGGCGTAATTGATGACTGCGGCCATGCTAATTAAAAACGGCTGGAGTTTCATTAATCTTGGTCATGGAGGATAGGGAGGGGTTAGTGGAGTAGCTGTTACAGAGCAGGCTGGACAAGGGGACAGGGGCCGGCTCCGTCGTCCTCATCGCTCAGGTGATTTGGGCCATTGTCGAGTTTATTAGCAGAGCGAAGTTAATACGAAGCGGCCATTAATAATCACAAGAAAAGTCTGCCGCATTCAGGCTTGTTCTCTCAAATGTCGGTCGGACTACTGAGAAGAACCCAAACGAGACAATGAGGTGAACAATCACGAGTGTTTACTGCCATGTTGGTGCTGAAGAAACTAATTGCTTTTCTGATTTGATTTTGCTTTTTGTTTTTTAAATACACAAACGTATCACGCAAACACAAAAGATACTGAATGCTGCTCCGGAAAATTAATTACTCAAACAGTTTTGGTGATTTCCGTGGGTTTACACAGTCATCAGGACTGGCTTAATGATACTAGAACCAAGAAGGCTTGAGGACTGTGACTCTATGCGCAGCAGGTTAACGCACAACTTTGGCTTTTCAATGACTAAACCAGCACTGAGTGAGAAAAAGAGCTGGAGAAAAAGAGAATTAAGCAGGGAGAGAGTGAAGGAGATGGGTGGGTGGGGTGGAAGCAGCAGCATATGGTGCCATAAACAAGCTTTATGAAAAGACGGGGGACTTTTATTTAATCATGGAATACCTGAGGAATCGCAACACGACACACACTTTGTCCCATTATTGTTAAGCCATGAATTTAACTGCTTTACCTGAGCACCAAAGACAGAGCAGGTACAGCGGCTAAGGACGACAAAAGGGGAAGCAGGTGAATTTATGTACGAGTGTGTTAGTGAAGTAAACCTGTGAGTGTGTGTGTGTGTGTGATGCTTCAGATGAATAGCCATAACAGCTATCCTCTGGTATCTGTGTATCTGCAAACATGGAGAATAATAGACTCTGGGAAGCATCTGGGAGAGAACACAGAGATAAAAATGTTATTATTTTATTCTTTTTGAAGTCTCCCTGGTTATATTAACATTTGAGTTTTGCACTTGTTTAATCTCCCAAGTCAGACAGAGGGTTCTCATAAAACAGTCAGGTTAAAGGCCCTCCAGTTTTAATGCAATTTCATATTTGTTTCAGCTTGAAAAACATCCTCTGCACTGCAGTGGTATCACTTAATAGATATGTGAAGATACGAAAACACAAACATCACTTTTTTTTAAATGGAAAAAAAAAAAGTACACCCTGCTTCAGTTCAAGAGTTTTACGGATCAAGACAGCAACAAAAAAAGGTTGATTTTAACCACATTCTAAATACAACAAAATCTATCACGATCTGTAGAAAAACACAACATATTCTTTATCTTTATTATCTACGCTGCATAGACAAGATGTCAAAAAAATGCTACAAATAAACTATAGTAAAGAGAGACAATCTCAACAAAAGCCAAGGTTTTGGCTGTTTTTATTCTGGAGCATAAAGTTGGTGCAGCAGTGGCATTATTCTACGGCACATCATTCTGAGGCAATTAAAAGGACCATCTCTTATCAATTTGAAAAGCTCCATGGTCCCAAAAAAGAGAAAATGTATTCAGAGTGTAGATTTGCCAAATTTCCATACAATTCTGAGCAGATTCAGCTAAAGTTTAAAAAGCACAAAGCTAAAAAGCAGAAACAACCCAGGAGCTCGTTTAAGAATTTGCAGGCCTCAGTCAGTAGCTTAAATGGGGAAAGTTATGACCCCACAACTAGAAAAACACTGAGCATTGCTTTTACCAAAGAGAAATCAAGGCAACCTCTATGGATAGAAGATTTATTTTCATCATTTCAGCGCATCTTCCAACCCAACAAGAACTTCTCTGTAACGTATTCAGGTTTCAAACATGAGACTAATCATCCAACGGCTGAAGGCTGCCTTCTGTCGATGCTCCAACAAGACAATGATTCTGCATCAAGCCGCAGTTCTACTAGAGAATGTGTGAAAAAGAAAAGACGGTGCAGCTTTGTACCAGGCAGAGTCACAGTCTTCCTTGTGCTGATGTGCTACTGGTTAAGACACTTAAACCCAAGTTGCCCACAAATCCAGGTATTGGTGAATGACTCATATGAGTGTGTTTAAACGAATGTTGCTATAGTGTAAAGTGCTTTTAGGGTTATTGTGACTAGAAAAGCTTCTTACTTCAACTTGTTTAAAATGCCATGGGGCAACTTTTAAAATACTTTTTGTTTAACGGGTTTTTGCAAACCTGTACGAACTAACAGGCTAAAATTCCTCCATAACAACCTGAAAATGACAAAGTCATACAAAATAAGGTATTTAATCTTTTTTTTTTTTTTTTTGAGAGGGGGGGACTTTTTCCTCTCCATTTTAGATAAGAACCTTGAAAATATCAAATTATTTTGTCAAAAGAAAAATTAGAAATGAGAAACTTCCCTTTCTCTTAGCTTAAGTGTTCGAGGAAAAAAAATAACTACAAAAAAATTTTTGTTTAGCTTCACTTGAAAGGCAACAATACCGCAGAACAACCTTGGATACAATTAAAGTACGAGCGCAATTTTCTGTCTGCAACATATTTCCACACACACACACTGTGCCGGGTCAGAGGGACAGCGGTAGCTCAGAGCCAGCTGTGACCTGACGGTCCAGGTGCTCAGGAAAACCGCTGTTAACGGCCACGATTGATGATCTAATCAAACTGTCACCACGGCGACTTGCTGCAAGGGGAGGAGCGGCTGTGGAGCCGTTAGTGAGTGTGTGCGTCTGACTTTGTGTGCAGACAGAGAGAAGGAGAGCAGGTGGGGTAGATGGGAGGCGTTCAGGAGACCTTGTGCATGCTTACCGTTAGTCCAAATTGAGAGTGACAGTCTCAATAGTGAAAAGGCCTCTTTTTTCCCCCCCTCTAAGTAATGGAGGAAACAAGTCCAGCGTTCTTCCGGAGGATGTCACATAATCAAGGGAGACGCCCCTCCCAAACATGCTGCCTCTCCCAGAATGCAATGGCATGCCCACCTCTGCCTTTAATAATATTGTAGGTCAGACTGAGATCAGGACGACATCAGGTGGTGATGTGGCACCGTCTGACTCTTCAAATAAACAGCTTCATACAGCTCCTTTGTAGGAAAATAAGAATAACTGGGTAAGAGAAACCTCTGTTCTTATGGTTTAGGGACATTAAACCCCAATATTATTTTTGAATTAGTCATAAAACTATCTCCAACATGCGCTAAGCGACAGACTAGGGTCTCCAACCATTATTAGACACTAGACACCCGCATACCAATAAAAAAGGTCTTGTGTCCCAGCATTAAAACTGTAAACATTTGGTGTTTTCTAAACTGCACTGCTTTTAACAGGAAGTCTTTGGTTTGATCAGTTGTGACTAAAAGTGATCTTTTCTGCTCAATGATGGAAAACAAAAGGATAGAAGTAACCCCTGTAAGGTAAGGTAGATGAAGCATGATGCTGTGGGCCTGCTTTACTGGCAAAACATCAGGAACTTGGACAGTTTATACGTCATGCAGGATCCCTTTCAGCAATTAATATTAAAACAAAGAAAAGTAACATTTTTAGCCTTTACCAACTAGAAATGGGTCAGTACTGGTTCCTACGGCTGGATAAAGATCCTGATTTCATTATTTATACAATAAAACAGTGTTATGTATATCATTTCCCCGACATCAAGCTCACCAATAAATAAAATAAATGAAGCCGTTCCTTATTTAGCTGTAAAGAGAAAAGTTCAGGAAGTTGTCCAACTTAATAGCAGCCTTGTTGATCGCTGCCTGTTCTGCGTGCGTGTTAATCACCTTCCCCAGGATACATCCAGGACTGCCGCTCGCCCGTCCAGCTCACATTAATTTAATCGCTGCTCAGCTAATTCATTGATTAATTGGTTCATTAGTGATGCCTGGCAACATCCATTTCTGCAATGACAGTCTGATGTTTCAATTGGGAAAGAAAAAAAAAAAAAGAAATAACAGTCTGGCAGCAGCCCAGTTGTTCCAACGTCCCTCTGTGCATAATGTCCAACTTCTGTCAACAGCAAAGCCGCGCAAATTGTGTCACAGAATAACTGCCTGGTTTCGTGCCACAGGATGTGAAAAGAATACGAAGGTGAAGTGTGCACATTGGCCGTTGCGCTTCGCTTGAGTAATGTCAGCTGGGCTTCAGCCTGGGGTGAGATCATACTAGAGGAAAATAAACTTAAAAAAGGAAAAGAACTTGAAAAGCTGGAAGGACTGTTGGAACTGTGCTGCCCAGATGAGGTAGAAGATGAACAACTGCTGCTAGTATATTCCACGAGTCAAGGTCACATTGCTGTGATGTGAAAAGTGGCTTCTGACTCTGGGACGAGCTGTCAGCCGCTGACCAACATCACTGTTAGTAATAGGAGCTGATAGGACCCCGAATCACCCTCCAACAAGGAGGAATAATACACAGCTTTTAAATGAGAGGCGACATGATATCACAGGCCAAACCAAATGCCCAGGATACGACCTCTGACCTCTACTCTGAGACACTGGCTCAGATTTATAATTGGCATTTTGTCACACCTGTCTTCCCAAGCCCTGCTACTGCATTAAGCTAATACTCCACCTAGGAGTTAAGATTTTACCTTAAACAAATTAGTTTTTCCATAAAGCCACAGTGCCTCCCTCAGACACCCTCCCCACAAACACAACACTCCCAATCAGACACCATATGCCCATGACAAGTGCATAAAAATTGTTCCCAAGCGTTTGCACGGGCCAACCCATAAAAACTTAATGCACCTAATTTTCCAGTAATCAAACTTTTATAGACCGCGGTGGCTTTTAAACTAACAAATTTTAATTATTGCTTAATTTTAACAGCAATATTAGCACGATCTCTCATTTTGCAAGTGTTCACTCGCCATGAAATATTGAGTGGGGTAAACAGGGAGGCGCTGCATCCGCTGGCTCCCATTCAAACAAGCAGCCAGCAACACAAAGGTGAGCTAGAGGTCTGAGGCCCTGCCAGGACCAAGCAGGGACAACTTGGGCTGCACCTACCTCTGAGAGACGGATAGTGCAGCAAGAATACTGATGGATTTCAGGAATTCACTTTAAAAGAACAACCTAATTAGTCATTTAACATATTGATGTTTAATTCAAATGTTCTGTTAAGCAGACAAGTGTGGCTTAAAGCTATTAAAAAGACTAAATATATAAAAAATTTAAATATGACCAATAACTTGAACCTAGAAATGTCTTGGAGACATGCCATTGGTCCAGCAGACAATCATTTCAAACCTTCTGTAAGAGTGTGAGCTACAAAATGTCATAGCTAAGGAAACTGAGTGGCTGTGGAAAATTTAGTGAAAGGAAAAACTGGGCCAAAAACTTACTGTATTATATATATATGTATTTGAGAAAACCTATTTTTTCTGTTATTTGATAGCTATAAGCCATAATAATTAAAAATCAAAGAAATAAATGTATCACCATACGTATAATGATTCTACACATTATTAAAAATGAGTTTCACTTCTCTTATTTCCCCAATGGATTGCAACTAAATATTTGTTTGTTAATCGCGTTCTATGAAGATTTAATGTTGCACTGAAAACAAATCTTCTAAAGCTTAAAGATCAAACAAGATTTCTGATAGTAAGTATAAAAATACACACACACACACTAACCCTATATATATGTATATATATTGGATGCTAAAGAAATCCTGATTTCCTCCCTGTCTTCTTCTTTTTATGCTTTCATAGCTGCAGTCACTTCCCCTCCCCTTGTAGCAGCCACACAGGATGCTGCTGACTGCTGCCCTTGGGTGGCTGAAAACTAGGCCTTCATCACCCAACTCCAAGCCAGGGAGACAAAGTGCTGACATGAGCAGATAAGAGAAGGAAGAAAGACAAAGATTAAAGCGCAGATTCATTATCAATAATTAAGGGAAAGGATTTAATAAGGAGTTGTCTTTATCTTCTCTTTATCTCCCCATTATGCCGCCCCCTCCCCTTTCACTCACACATACACACCCATACACACAAGCACCGCTCGCCCACACAGTTTGGTGGTTTATGTGTGACATGACCCCTGCCTGCTCCGTGTGGTCCATATTGCAACCATGCTGGTTCCAGGCATGGCTCTTCCGCCCTTTCTCCCCCCGTCCAGCACGAATGGTCTCGGCCCTCTGTGCCGGGGCAATATGGCCGCGCTGCACTGCATGCTGGGACGCGGCTGCGAGCCCGGAACCCTGCACTGCAGAACCAGATGCCCACTCAGGCGAGCTTGGTCCATGGCTCAGCATCACAATCAACTGAAGCTTTGAACCAGTTCGATGTCAGGCAGACATAGAATAAATGTGGTAAAATGACATCTACCTCTACATTATGGTAGAGATTTGTATAAATATTGACACCATGAATACTTTCTATGAGGTATGAATATGGCAAATCTCACCTTCCAACTTCCATTTGTTTAAGCAAACATAATGATGGGGATGATCAAGGAAGGAAAAAACTGTAAAAGTTCACTATTCAAGAAGTGCAGCCAAAAAATAGCAAACTGGTGTCAATATGTCTCCATGACAACTATCATAACTTTCTACATGCTAACTGTTGATTGGGCAAAAAAATACATCTCCTTCCTACCATCACAAATGTGAGCATGCAGAGTTAAATAAACACTCCTACCTATTATTACGTATGGTGTTGGATCTGTGATGCTGAGGGTCTGTCTCTCTTGCAAAAGCCTTGGAGAAGGTGTGAAAATACACGACAGTATAAACTAATAAAATTACAGGGAGGTCTACATTAAAAGGTCATTTTTCACTTTTACACTCAATCTTCTCAAAATAAGACAGACTTCAGTAAAATGAAATATAAAATCCATCCTTTGTTGAGGAACTCACACCTCATCCTCTCCACCACACCTGGGCTGTGTTCATTATGGAAGTTATTTCTGGTTCATTCCCTTTTCTCCTGCCTTCCTGTTTTCCTCCATGAGACTTTTGGTACCAGCTAAGACACACACTAATGTTGCCACTTTTTTTTTTTTGTAAAGGAAATGCACCCTTCATAGCAAAGTAAACCTTCTCTCCAGCTGCGCATACCGTGCCCTGTGCTCCCTCACCTTCTTTAAACAAACATATCATTCCTCCAGCTCGTCGGCACTCCATTCCCAAGAGTGACGAGTGTATTAGTTGGGGATGCTTATTATTACAAGCGTGAAAATGGCAGCCGTTTTAACAATTACCTATGAAAACAGGTATGTGAGACGGGTCAGTTATATTTTGGCGCCCTGTTTTTAAAGGACTAATTACAAACAGTTGAGTCAAGGGTGCTGCTGTCAATCAGCCATCCAGACCATGGCCTTTATTGTGAGGTGTTTGTTTAGGTGTCTGCAGACCCCATAAAAATACAAAACTGGATAACAAGTTAAAAAATGAGGAAGATACATATGTAGCAAAATAAACATTGTACTTCGCAGCAAAATACAATTACATCCATTTAAATAGGAATATAATATAAGAAAATATATTTTTCACGGATTCATTTAAAAATGAGGAATTTCATTGGTGGCTTTGGTTTCTCTCCTACTTTTGACAATATCTATCAGTCAGTTTCAGTTTTCTACCTGAGCGCAGAGACACCAAGTTTAACACAGCAGATTAAGGATTTTTTGGCAGTGAAATCACCAACTTGATATAGCTGGTTAGCAGAGGTTTGCAGGAAGTATTTACCTTGTAAGCAAGATGAATTGACCTGAGAATTGTGAATTCCCAAACTTCCGAAAATACATCTTGCCACTTGCCAATAGATGCATCAGCCTATAATACAGAAAACTGTTTCTCACCAATGAAATGCAGTGATGTGTATGATGTCACCAGAAGCAGCAGGGTGAAGCTAAGGAAACATAGCCGATCTAGTGGGACGTGCAGACTACACTATTCAGTCTGTCTACCCGCTGTCTCCACTAGCTGTGAAAAAAAAAAGATCTAGAATGTGACACATCTGATTGGCTAAAAGCTCAACATGGGAGGCAGGTGCCACTTGGTGATTTACTCAGTCAGTTTAAAGAATGCTACTAAATTCTTCTTCCTTTTTACGAGCACTTTCCACAGGAGCCTTTCCAGATACTGTAGATGCTGTGTAGAATTCATATTGAACTACACAAATCAATCTGAGCTGTGGCAGGTTAGCATTGATTGAGGACTTCAGAAAACACTGTGGACCAACACCAGCAGACATGGTACCTAGAATCAACATCCACTGAAGGAAACTCTTTAAATGCTGTCTGCATTTGATAGAAAGACCTTTTAGCACAGAGAAGCAGTGCAGGAGGGGTTTAACAAAAGGAAGGTGCCAGTTGTCGCCTCTATATGACTCTGCCTTCTGCTACAGTCCACCTCTCATGATTCTACACAAAACTCTGAAATTAGCTTTGCCTCACAACCATCTTGAGACCATGTTTAAACATGTTGTGTGCTCTTGCAGATTTTTCTTCCACTAAACTTTCTGTTAACAAACTCGGATACAGCCACAAAAAAGGCTTAAATCAGAAGCCACCAGACTTCCATGCAGTTTTCCTAAAAATATTTCGACCGAACCAGGGGTCTGTCAGTTCTGGCCTCACGGCGACCTGTGTTTGGAGTGCTGTTTTTTATTTTCATTTTTTTTATTAGCTGTAACCCAAATTGTGTATAAAGATTCACACAAATGTACGAGTTTCACTTTTAAAATTAAACGACTGCCTTTAAGAAACATTTCAAAGGATATTCTAATCTATTGATATGTAATAAGTCATCAAACCTGACAGTAAATGATGTAAAATGTCATTAGATTTAGGCTTAGAACTACAGTCTGAAGTCTGACTCATTATTTAAACCTGACTTCAAATGGGATATTTTTTTTTCCACGTTCCTCCTGAGGGGCTGTGGTTCTTTGTTGCAGCAGTTAACACGCCACATTTCAGGCTGATTGCTGTAACCTCTCTGTGTTCCACCCCTCCTTTTATAATCAGCACAGCTCTTTTGTTCTCCTGTGAATGAAGACGTTTCAGGGTATTTGATGTGCAGCACTCAATCAAAGTGAAAACAGTCAAAATGTAAGCTGCAGCCTGCAAACCTTATATGAAACTACCTGGAATGAGAAAATAAATAAATAAACAAACGTGGAACAGTTAAAACTACTTGTTATGATAATAATTTGAGACAATATTACAGTGATGTCTTCACACTCAAACGAAGTTGGTTCTGGTAAACATGCGAGGATACGTGTTCCTCATAGGTAACAGACAGCACTAAAAGACACAGACACAAACACACATGCAGATAAAAGGACAAAAAGCCCTCATCTCTGCTCAGTGCCTGCAGTTAGGAACACCGGTGTGACTGAGACAGAGACCCAGTTGTGTCACTTTCTAACAGTTCAGCCCTACCTCTCTCTCCCTCCCTCTTTCTCCCTCACCCAGAACCTGTCAGATAGTGGGAGTTTGGCGTCTCACCCTTCCTCCTTTCCGATTCGTCTTCCTTTTTCTCCTTTCTCCTCTGGGGTTCTAACATCGTAAGGGACTAATATTAGCTTTTTATTTAAACAGATCTGACCAGCGCCACCCACCACCGTCCACTCCTCATTAGTGCAAAGTGATTGTATGGAGACACTGTGTCCTAATTTCCTACAGGTAGTTTTTTTTTGCCAGGTATTCATTGACAGATGGACTTTGAGGGGGGCTGCATGAGAGAATACAGGTTAGCTTAACCAAAGCATTACAGTAAAAACAGAGAAGCCTTTAGGGATGTGCTTTTCATGTAGGATTCACACATTATACAAACATATATATATATATACACATATATACATATATATACATACATACATATATATATATAAATTAAATGAGATCAATTACAGCCGCTCTACATATCTAGCCCCTCCCATCTTTCCATTAACTCCATCCTTGACCAGCTTCCCAGGCCCTGTTGTAGAAAAATAATCCCCACAGCATGATGCCGCCACCACCATCCTTCATTGATGGTTTGTTTTGATGTTCATTCTTGGGATTTTATTCTTCTATCATTGTTTTTTATTGGTTTTTAGGCTCTGAGCTAAACCCAGAGCTTTGACACATAAAGGTAAGACCACAAGACTTTAATAAT
>JAUZNJ010089933.1:0-22610 GCA_034780135.1 Jordanella pulchra | reverse complement strand
ACCCCCCACAGGGCTCCCCGAGGGACACGGTCGAACGCCTTCTCCAAGTCCACAAAACACATGTAGACTGGTTGGGCAAACCCCACGCACCCTCCATGACCCTGCTGAGGGTGTAGAGCTGGTCCAGTGTTCCACGACCAGGACGAAAACCACACTGCTCTTCCTGAATCCGAGGTTCAACAATCCGACGGACCCTCCTCTCCAGAACCCCCGAATAGACCTTTGTATCGGGACACCCCTAGCCCTAGTCTTAACCATTAGTTTTAATATGTCAGTGTAGTTGTATTTGATAAAAATGTGTCTTTCATGCCCGATTTAAAGTCAATACAGTTATTTCCTATGACATAGTAAACATATAATGAAATGATGTTTTTACAGGACAAGATGTGAGCTGGGATGACTTTCTTCCTGCGCTATCCTATGTGATAGTAGAATGTAACAGGCCTCAGCTGCTTATAGAAGTGGAGTACATGATGGAGCTGCTGGAGCCCTCCTGGCTTGGCGGAGAAGGTATGACCCAACCCAATCATTACTTAATGCAACCAAATATAGTAATATCTTAAAAATAGGATTCTCACATAAGAAATAAACATTAACACAAGAATAAATTGCTAGGACCGTTAACCAAGGGTTAAACGCTGAGAATACTTATTAATAATCAGTGCATTCTTTTACTTTATAGCTCAGGCTTAAAGCTTGAAGATTGTCTTTTTTCCATATTAATTGTTCTTCTGATGGGCTGTTTTAGAAAAAATGCTATTATTTTTTTTAAAAAAAAGTTTTTTTTAGAAAACAATCAAATTATTTAAGATGCTAAATTCTTCCAGCTAATGGGGGAAGTAATACTTTGTAGGTTTATCACTATCTTTATGCTTGATATTCCATATGCATTGATATTATCACACATTTTAATAGCATCTCACTTTCATAAAACAGGCTTCATTGGCTGGATTTTCCTATGTTTAAATGCTGTGTGGGTTTTTATTTCAATTTTAGCAGGATAAACACCATTTTTTAAAAGTTACAAATGATCCACATTTGATTGGTCACTCGGGCTGCTATTTTTTTTATCATGAAGATGTTTTTTGGTGAATGTAAGAGGGGGTTTTTTGTGTTGTTTTTTTGACCAAAAATAAAAGCATTTTCCGCTTTAAGTCATGAAAGCTTCTATATCAATGGGATGGAATATCCAGCTTGAAATATTTGTAACTAGTACTATTATCTGCTGAATAATTAGACTTGCTACAACTTAGTTTTACCTAATATGTTCATTTATTAGTACTAGAGACAAGTGTTTTGTTTTTTTAAGGGGGGTATTACCTGACCAGCATATATGCCAGCCTATGTCTGATCCAGAGCCTGGAACAGGATCAACCTTTTTCTGGATGTCTAACGCCACAAGTGCAGGATGCACTGAAGGAGTGGAGCTGTCGACGGACCCTGGAGGCCCAAAAACAAAAGGAGACCCAACAGAGCCAAGTAGGTACTCTCATTGCATTGCAGCGACACCGCAAAAACATTGCTAGCTTTACAAGCAGGTTTATTGTGGAGGGATGTATTCTACTAACAGCCTACAACCACACACAGATATAAGATTTTTAGTTTGTATATCATTACTCCCATCCTCAACTAAGGGTGTGGTACCAAGCAATTGAGAAGGGAAGGAATCATTTTCTAACCTTACACAAGCAGTCGTTCCACTCTTGAACATATTTCTATCGATCTATTAATTGGTCTTACATCATTTTTTGAGCTCTAAGTTGGTTTTAGAAACAATTATATAAAACATAGAAGACAGGATAAAGCATTTAATTTGATTAATCCAGCTGCATGTTGTTACTGCTGTCACTGAAAGAAAGGTAAGAGCTCAAATAAATTCAGTTTGCTTATACAGCTCACAATACAATTCAAAATACATGTTATCTCAAGGATTATTCAATCAGATCATACTGATTGGTAAAAAGTTTTTTATCTAAGGAAAACCAGCTAACTGCATCGACTCATTGCAGGTTTCGCTACTTGATGAGCATGTTGCGACAAAGGACATTAGCTTGCATTTTGTCATTGACTCTTCAGCAATCCCTCACACTGAACATGCAGGGAAAGTGGAGGGAAAAAACTCCCTTTTAACAGGAAGAAACCTCCAGCAGTACCAGGCTCAGTGTGAGCGGCCATCTGCTGAGGCGAACTGGGGTTCAAGGAGACAGAAGCAGACAAACAAAAGCAACATAGAAGCACTGATCTATAAATACTTTCTGTGTTAGAAAATGTAGCGGTAAACTATCTGTCTAAAAAAGATAGAGAGCTATGCTTTTAGCCCAATTTCCTTAGGGTTTTGATGGATAACATCTAAAACTAGAAAAGCACTCGGAGCGACATATTGTGACCTCCACTTTCACACCGGACCCAGATCATTACCAAAAAAAAAATTCCTGTATTCGGATCCTGAGCCGGATCACCACCAAAAGTTATGGGTTGGTCTTTGGCCCATGACACACCTTTGGTAACACTTTCAAGCAAATCCATCGCTAAATTTTTCTGTAAAGTTGCTAACAGACAAACTAACAAACCAACACTCGAAAACATAACGTTCTTGGCAGAAGTAATAAAATCTAAAAATGTAGATCTCTCAAATTAATACAAGTCTTAATTCTAGCAGTTATTAGTTTTTCTACTGAAAGGTAAATAACTATAACAACCTATAGAGCTTTAATTCACACTGAAAAAGTTCAAAACAATTTAGATTTAATAAAAACATTCCAATTAATTCAGGCTTTGTCTAGCGTGAGACAAAAACTGTGACATTTCAAAAATAATTTAGAATAAAAGTGCTTCCAAAAAAATAAAATACAGCTCCCCTGAGAGTGATGAAGTAAGTATGCCAGGAGCATAATACTATGACTGCGCCACAGAAACATGGCAAAATGAGTGGACAAAAACACCAGGCATGCATGGAGAACTCATTTAAGATAAACAGAGCAACGTCATGGCAAAGAGGAGCACATGGGTTAGAGAGGGAGATGGAGCTTTGGCTTCACCATTTCAGAAAAGACCAAGTCATTTTGAAATCTTAACACTTTGGGACCAGATTTCAAAAATGACCTGTTTTTTAATGTCCAAAATACTAAATATATGTGGACACCTAGGCAATACCCATGCTTCCAACCCTCATCCTCAGGGATCACTGCCCTGCATTTGACTCAGGGATGGTCGAACATAGACGTAAACTGTGGTAAATAACTGGACTATCTCTAATGCTAAAGAAAACCAAAGAGTATCCAAAGTAAAAGCAAAAGAAAAGCAATATATCCAGGAAAAAAAAACAAAGAAAACCAAGAGTATTTCTTATAAAAAGGAAAGAAACAAGGAAAGAAACAAGGAAAGATGGGTAAACACTGAGTATTAGACCAGGAATATTTTTTAGAGAAAGTATTTTACAGACTAGATACAGATAATGGCAGCAGTGACCCTTGTTGGGGTAGATCTACTGATGATAAACACAAAAGGGAGGAAAATGTAGTACTTTCTTTTAAAAAAGACGACAAACTTATTCACAGCATTTGACATGATGCAACCGTGACATCATACAGCTCATACAGAAATGCATGAGAGGATGAAATAAGCTCAATGCTCACAGACATATAAAAAGAGCAGACATGTAATTGACCACCCCGAACAGTATTTAGACATCATGAACGTTTTTCATAAGCAGTCTAAACAGGATTATTTTACTAAGGATTTTTTCTTCTTAAACAGTTTCCTGCAGGTCAAGAGATAGGATTTTGGGAAATATAAAAGCAACAGCTGGCGATGGGGGACAAAAATAATATTGTAATAATAAAATACAAACAATACATAGAAATTTGCTACCAATTATCCATCATTTTGTCACAAAACACACCTCTCATTCTTGGTTTAGCCGCTCTAAGATGGCAGATACATTTAACGTGCACCAGCAGCCAGTGTTTGCATCAATGCTTGTGACTTTTAGCTCCGTGTGCGGGTGACCACCTTTTTACTCCTTTTATGTTTTGGAAAGGAGATCAACTGTATTCCACCCTCAAAACCATCTGGCTAATCAGTCTCAGAATTGCCAGTTCCCTTCTAACAACGTTGAATCTTATACTCAGATGAAATACCTATGACAGCAATGTAATTATAACTTCAAAATCCCATGAAATTTGTCCGTGGTGAAGGAGCTGCAGCTCTTGCAGGAAAGGGTTTCACTTCGGGACAGTTTACAGTCGCCTATTGGTCAGCTGCTGATGACCCTACTGAATTGATGGACGACTTGCAGCTTGTCAACAGTCGATATACGTAATAGCAGTAAACGTTCCAGTGTCCATTCAGGATTGAAACACCTTCTTTGGAATGGAACGAATAGGAGGAGTAAACAAATTTAATAGCAGCTCCATTATTGATTTCCCCCAGGAAAGAAAAACAGCTGAACCAAAGTACTATGCCAGAAGTATTGTCGGTAAGAGGAAAAATGAAAGATAATCCATAATTAACAATAACTGCAGATGTTGCAGAAACTCATTTTGAAATTTAAACTGTCCCAAATCTGTTCTGCCTTTTAAATAGTGAAAAGACAGAACGATGCTAAAAAAACAAAAAAACAAAGGATAATCCATCCACAAAGGCTCAGGCATCACTGTGATTAATTACACTGATGGCAGCATCATCTAATTGTCCTTTATCTGTGACGTTGGCAGGTAGGTTTAAGCTTCATCCATGTTTCGTAGATTTTTAATATCGAGTTTAAATTGCTTTTACATATGATTGGAATGTCACAACTTGAAAGCACTGAGTTAAGATTCGCAAACATCAAATAATTGCTTCAAAAAAGTGAGACAGCACACTTGGATGGCACTCCTCCCAAAATGGGAGGGAGAGGGACTTTTTTTTTCCTGAGGTAATCCCTTTGATCTGGGGCTTCCAGCTTACGAATGGACTTTCCCTAAAACCATCACACACACTTGCAGACATTTTGCCCACACTCCCTTTCATCACCTCCCTCTTGGCCTTCACATCGGTGTAACAGGTCCACCAGAAGCCATTAAAAAAAAAGAGAGAAATTCGATGTCATCCACGTTTCCATCTTGTCACGTGGTGCTTCTCCTGGCTTCAAATAGCCCATCTAACTCACCCGGCAGCCAGATTTTCCACTGACACAGGCGAGGATCAGTGAGCCAAGTGCTATGAAGAGGTGGGCGGCCAGATAACATGAAATTTATCGAGCTGCATCTATCCGTCGAAGCAGGCAAACACAATATGCACACGGACAGCGAGGAGCTCAGTGACTCTGTGAGTTTTGATGATTGAAAGACCTGTTGATTATAATTCATAACAGTGTGTTTTTGGTCCTGTTTGGAGTTTTTTTTTTTTGTTGTTTTGTTTTTTTTACAGCCTGTTTGGCCACTTCTACTTGTGCTTTCTTGTGGTTGGAGCCTGGAAGTGAACATGTTTGTGGGATTGTTGGCATGTTTGAGGAATAGAAGAGAATTTGCTTTAGTCCCTCAAGATTTGGCCGTTTGGTGAAGGGATTATGTGCCGTGTCCTTTGCACAGCGTGAGTGTGTTCTCTTCAGAGAGTTGTGAGGGCGGCTGTAGGTGGTGAAATTGGACATTATATAATGGCTAAAGGGTTTGATAAGTGTCAGTTGTTGATCCATGCTTATTAGTTTTAGGGATGATTGCTTTTATCGGTTTGGATCAGGGAAGAAAGGGAAGCCTTCTTCCTTGAAGAGCAGGGTGAAAAGTTGGGTTGAAGTCATGCTTTTTGTGGGTTAATGTTTTAAAGTTTGCAGCAGATAAAAGAGCAGCTGGGGGGGGTGAAGTTTATATAAAGCTTCTCGACCTTGCTGGCTGTGTGTGGGAAGCAGAAGCTTTGTTTCAGAGGCTGCTTCTTTTATGAGCTTCGTTTTGCCTCATTTCCTGCAGCTTTCACATTTCTCAACCCTCCCTCCTCCCCCTCTTTTGCCCTCACACCACAAGCCTCTTGACCTCTGTTTGTCATCAATGCAATGCATTCACTCATTTTTCTCCATCTCTTTATCTATCCTTCTGCTTCTTCTTATTCCCCCCCACAGAGGTGCGTTCGGATACTGTTCCAAGACGGGGAGCGGAGCGCAGTGAGGACGTTGCAGTGGAGAGCCGGGGAGACCAGCCAGGCCCTGGCGCAGCTATGTGCGTCCACCTTTGGAGTGTCAGACCCACAGCAATATACTTTGTACTGGCGCAGCGGGGGTGAGATGAGGGCCCTGCCGCCCCAGGCCCAGCCCCAGGACCTGGCTGGCCACAGCGAGGGGGGGCCCTCGCTCTCCTACCTGAGGACCGACCATGACTTCAGCAAGATGCGGCGGCTCACCAGAGGTGGCGCCGTGGACCTGAGCGAGTCGGTGTGCGAGGAGTGAGTGGGAGGCACAGAGGAAGGAGGAAGGAGAGATGGATGGTTGGTGTTTTTCTCTGTCTCTTTCTCTCTCTGTCTCCTCTCTCGGCGATGTGTTGTGCCTCGTCACGGAACGGGACTTTTTTGTGAACAACTCCAGTCCTAGAACCATCCCGGTCCTAAACAGGACTGGGTCAGAGCAGAGAAAACTTACTGAAAGTTCTGCCATATTTGAGGCTGCTTGTGTAAAAGGAGTGTACTATTTGTGACATGGAAAATATGTAATAAATGGATTTGATTGTTCCTTTCCTGCAACATGAACCCAGAGTTATACCATGAAGGGATTACATCATTAAGAGACAAGAAGGCTCAAATCCAAAGAATACAAATTCTGCGAGACTACTGTTGCCTGGAAACAAAACCACTTCCTGTACGCACTTAGGGAGAAAAAATTGTCCAAGGTGGTGATGTAACCCTTTCACTGTGTAAGTCTGGGCTAAATCTTAAAAGACACTTGGATGTATTATTGCTTCACTTTCTGTGCAAAAATCGGCCCATGTTTATTGGTGGGGATGTGACCTTTTCTGTGGTTCGCTGAAAACTGGATCACAAAAAAAAGAGAAATGTGTTATAGCCAAGACCAAACTGCAGTACCAAAGTGACATGCATCAAGAAAAGGGGAGATTTTGGGCTGTTTAGTTTGAAAGAAATATGATTTTAAATGAGCTGTGTTTAAGAACCATCTCTGTCCCACAGAGATGGTTTCATGTTTGCTTGTTGGAGAAGCCACAGACTCCCCTCCTGGTTTTCAGCTTCTCACATGGTTTTTGCTGGTAAAATAACAAGTAAATGAAAGGAAGATGACAAAAAAGTTTCATTTGTTTTATGTCTAAAGCCCTGTCTGCACTAATATGGGTATTTTAAGATGTGAGCGATGTAGAGGAAATATATTTTTTCACAATAAATTCTCGCATTTAATAAGGCAATAACGCTAAAAACGAGGACAAATTTATTTAAAAAAAACTCATAGACCTGTTTGTCTCCATCAGGACTCCAGCTACATCAAGTTGTACAACTGTAAAGACAGATACCACACAATTATTCCATCATCATATAATTTGCAATGGATGAATATGACAATTAGTCATCCTACTCCTGTCGACAGACAAACATCCCATTTTGGGAACAGAATTTTAAAATGAGTCATCGAAGTAGAGATCTTTTAAATTTGGTTTTATTTAGTAGATATTTATGACTAAATGATTAAAACAAAACCTTAAAGGCCTAAACCTACTCTGCAAAGGGCTGGAGATTTGTTCTCTATTCAGGCAACAAATAATGGAAGACAAGCTTATTTCCTCCTAACTTTATCTTCACACGTCATCTGCTGTCTAAAATTTATTGAGTGAATGGTCAGAAATTGAAAGTGGACATAATTAATGAAGAAACAGAAATTTTGGTATATTTTCTCTTCAACAAATGTGGACTTTTAAGCTTTTAGTTTTCAGGAAGAAGCTCAGTGATCAATAGATTTGCTCCTTTACTTGAGGTGGCAGGATAGAGAATAAAGGTCTTTTTTGAATAGAAATGACAAGTCATTTACATGTTATCCATATGTAAAGGCCTGATCAGGAGCGAATTAACAGTTAGCGATGCAAATGGAACAATTGGGAGATTGGAGCAAAGCGAAACAGCAGTAGGGTCAGGGGATAAACAGATATAGCAAAGCAAAATTATGCTGGAGTGAAAAAAATCCAAATTTTTCTGGCAATTCTACATCACAGCCACATCAAATAGGGAATTGATGCGGTGGTGATGTAGAGTGAAGGAGCACAGTGGAAAATACATCTTTTTTAATCAAAAGCTTACCAGAGGTTGATCTGTCGCCCTCCCACTGGTGCAGCAGGTCACGATAGTGCATCCTGAACTGAGGGAAGTACCACTGGAAATGATCATCTGGCCCCAGGGACGCTGGCATCAACTCTGCCCTTAGCTTCCCATACAGCACAGTGACTCTCTAAAATCGAAGTCAGCCAAGTTAAAGTAAACAGACAAGAGGAACCCAACAAGCGGATAAGAGCACCTCCTATTTGATGATGCCGTGAAGCATGCTGGGAGGAATTTAGCCAAGTTGTTCTCACTAATGGTTTGCGAGAGAGAGAGGCGAAATGTAAAGTGAAAAACGCCACTTGAATCAAAATTTTCTTGAATTCTTTAATTTTAAGCAAATTTTTAAAAGTAAAAAGAAAAAAAAAAAAGAAACTAGCCCGGCCAGCTAGTTGAATTACACTGAGCATAATTTAGTCTGCTAAACTGCCGTTGACTCCAGCCAGATCTGGCCGGACTAATCACAGCACGGGAGGTGGGACATTATGATGCGTGACTCCAGAATAACCCATAATGCAACAGAGCTTTTCTGCTAGCATAACAACAATGGGGTGACTGCAACCAAACAATGTTGCAATGAAAATTAAGAACATAATTGGGAACACACATTGTATCTCAGATTTTTTAAAGCAAAAACGGCAGAAATCGTTAACCGAAAAGTTTCTTCAACGGCTTGACATGTTTCACGGACTACAAAAACGGAGCGAATCACTTGGAGTTCTTGTGTTGTATCTGTAGAAGTCTGATTATTTCTAACCCGATGATGCTGAACCTTTTAAGCTTGGTCTATGCTTGACCCGTTCGCAAGGTGGTCAAAATTTCCACACGGAGCACCTGGGAAAATTTGCAACTACGCAGATGGATCCACACAGAAAACGTAGTGAGCAAGCAGCAGGTCCTGCTGGCAAAGGTTCACAAATGTAAACATGTAGAGACATCCCCTGATTTAGCTCATAAATATCCCCACTACCAACAGATTGTGGAAAAACTCCAGGAAAAAAAGAATTATTGTGGCTCTCATACAGCATGAAGAGGCTTTGGTAAAGTTGTAAACGGCTGTTTCTTCAACTTCCTCGCATAGTGTGGTGTTGTCAGCTTGCTGTTTGTGCTGAACATGCGCACCCCCCCGAGAAATGTCAATCCGTCAAGCATTATGAGCTCTTTAGTCCTGCCTTTGAAATCAAGCTGTACCAGCCCTTTACCAAACTGATATGCCAAGTATCCCTCGTATCGGTCTGGCTGGCCAAGTTAGTAATGAACAGGTTAGTAATGAGGCTGCAATCTAACACTTGACCGTAGATCAGTAAAGGAGGATAGTTTTAATGTGTTGCTGTCGGGCAAGTTGTTCTTACGTGAACATGTCATCAACTAATGGTGATGTTTATTACAAACATGTTAACAGGAACATCCGTAAAGACGCCAACAGCAGAAACAGCTCATCAGTTATGTGAGATAAACCTTCGCTCGTCAGAGTTGATTTAAATAAAGTGTTTCCATCTCCTATCTTTCGCATTAACCCTTTTTTGCAAAAGGCACAACCCCCCTCGAGTGATTGTAAAAACTATTTTGCAAATTGTATAATTGGCCATTTCCATTAACCTTTTCTGACGCGATTCTTAAAAACGAGAAAAAGCTCACGGAAACGTACCTTCTAAGGGGTTTAAGTAATTAACATTGTTGTTTTCTTGCAGTCCTTGTTTGAGAATTCTTGCAATTTGTTCATCATTTTTGGAATTATGTTTCTTCTGCTGTGTTCTACAAATGTCATATGATTGTTCAGAAATTTGCAGTGGCTACTGACTCTTCTGACATATAGAGCTGTGTGACTTCCTGGGTGTTTTTTTACTGGAGTGGCTTCTAAAGTATGTAATATTGACCTCTTGGAAGCAAAGGTATTTCTTTCAGATTATGACCAAACTTTTAACCTAGCACTACTTTAGCCATGCTCAGGTAGTATCAGTTACATTACTGCCACCTGCTGGCCTAGTGTTGGGATAATTCCCTCCTTTGCCTGGAATAGAAAATGGTGAATGCTGTTTTGTTTTGATTTCTCCAAAAATAGATGAAAGAAAGTTCTGGGTTAGTGTAGCTGGGAAAGTAAAAGCACATAATATTAACTGCAACTAATTCATAAACTTGCTGACTGACTTGTGAATGTACTAAATAATTCTCTTTCTCCTGAATTCATTCCATGTTTCTAATTCTGCTCTAAAGTTCTGTTGTTTCTCTTGGCCTAAGTGTAAGATGAAATATTGTGTTCTTAACCCATAAATCAGGACCTCACGAGGACTGAAAGAATGTAAATGTCCTCATCACCAGCTTCTGGGACTCCTGCTGCAAGTCATCAATGCCAACAGACTGTTTGACTCAGTGTCACTTTCTAAGATATATAGATATATATATATATCATGTTGTGAATTCAAAACTAAATTGAAATTGTTTGGTTTCTTGTGTGGATATGAAAGTGTCAGATCTACAACATATCTGGAGTTTTTAATCTGACTGAGAAGGTTCGTTTTTTGAGAGCTATGATGTTAAAAGTGTTGCATGCTTTCTCATTCAACGTGAAGGGTGATCTGTGTATGTATGCGTGTGGGCGTATTGGTGTGAGGGAGTGTGTGTGAAGCATGTGTTTACTGTGAGAGCTCACCGATTTTTTTCAATGTAAAAACACTCACATGACTGTATTTTGTCAGGTAATGCAGTAACGCAATAAAGATTGCAATATCTGTACCAGCGGCATGTGCTTCCAGTTTTGCAGTGAAGGATTGTGTCCTTGATCACTTTTACCACTAGATGGCAGCAAATCCAATCAGTCTTTAAGCCTTTAATCGGTTTTTTTTTTGGCTGAAGGTTTCCCTATACAGATATTAAAGATTTAACATTGAACCATTTGACACAGCATAGCGTTTTCTTGTGCATTAGAATTTATTTGCCTCTTATTAAAATATCACCTGCTCAGACAGCAGAGAGATAAACAGCAATAAGTGGATGTTTTACAGGGAAAAAAATAAAATTAAAAGTCCCTTTTTAAATTACCATGTTATCTTATTGATATGGTTTTTTCAAATGGGCAGAAATTGAATCATATCTTGTTTTAAATGGGAGGTTATGCTTTTTTTTGATACAAATTTGTTTTCTGAAAGTCTATTTTGCTCATCATTCCCAGGAGATCCAACTAGAGATGGTACCTTGTAAATAAAGAAATGTCTGATGTAGCAATAAAATTAGAAACGCTCAATAATTGCAATAATTGCTTTACAGCTGGAATACTGTTAACTAGGGATGAGGAAAAGGAAAAACATTAAAAAAAAAACTTTAAGAAATAGAACCATTAGACTGTATGATAAACTCCCAGCTGAAATTAGCCGATGCTGTGGTTTATTATTGTTTCATCTGACTCCTCCTCCCAGCTTTTGCAGCACCCCCAGACCCTTCTCCTTGTACTCCTCCAGGCTCAGCCAGAAGGTATCCTTGTCTTTCATGATGTTGGCCAGCACAGCTCCACCCAGGAACACCATGTGTTTGCGTCTGGGCGGATCCTCGATTCGGATCTTGAATTTCTGCAGAGATGTAAAGAGAAGCTGAAGTGAGGAAACGGTATGAAAACACATCACATGCAAATTTTTTTTGTGACAACACTGTTCCACTCAAAAACATTGTCTTTTTTAATCCAACACTCAAGCTCAAAATTCATCTTGAAAGATTTTGGTACTGTTTTTTTTTTTCATTTTTATATTTTAGGGGTCCAGTTGTGCTTTGGGTTTGTTTTTTGTTTTTTCAAAGATGCCCTCCATTTTCCTGTGATACCTTGAGAATGATTAGCCATTTAAGTCCTATTTCAGAAAAGTGTTGCCTACCCATGACACTACCACCTCTATGTTTCACAGAAGGTATAAAGTTCTTTTCTCATACGTTTGTGTTTAGTTTATGCCAAACCTGCCCTCTCTTTTGGTTTTCAAATTAGCCAGTTTTATCCAGTTTTATCCATTAAAATTTCAATCTTAGATAAACGTAGACAGAATGCAGATAACTCCAAGGATATTTGTTAGAAAAACCCACCGAGTGTCTAAATCTTTTAACATTATTTTGAAACGTTTAAAAATGTTATATCTGACTTTATTCTCAAAGTCAGAATTCCAAGATTAATTTCTGAATATAATGAGTCTCTCTTTTTTTTAATTGATTGGCAGTTTTTGTTTTTTTTTAATGTCCCTAATCCTCTTCCGTATAAGACGATATGCCACTAGAATTTATATTTTTGCTCTTTAAATAACATTAGATATTATGCACTTGAAATAGGGTAAATGAGGTTCTTATTTTAATTGCAAATAATCACTGCAACAACAGATCTGAAAATAAGCAAATATTTCTTAAAACAAGAGTATTTGCCCTTAATTTGAGCAGGTACTGTAAAACAATATGTACTGCTAATTGAGTATTTCTGGCCTTAAAATAAGATCATTAGCTAGTATGTACTTAAAATAAGTAAATGGCATTTTTTGTTTCTATTTTAAACATAATTCCTCTTATTTAATTAGCAAATTGTCTTTCTTGCCTGCTTAAAATAATGGAAATACAGAAGTCCAAGAGTTTAATAAAAATAGACTCTCATAGATGTCGAGTTTTGCAGTACATCTATATATTAAGCCACAAATTATTTGAAAATATTTAGAGGTTTTTACCAGTTTAAACTTTTTTTTAATCTAAGTATTCTCTTTTGCGACTTACAGATAGTTTCTTTGTGTCTCCATCAAGCACCCTCTCCAGGTAAAGTTGCTTGATTTCTCTTTCGAGTCTGGATGGAAGGCCTGGGTACATGGTGGTCCCGCCTGATAGAACGATGTGCTTGTAAAAGTCAGCCCTGCTCAGAAAAAAGTACAGCAGAAATGTATCACTATCATGTTTAGTGCAGGTTTGGTAAAGAGAACTGGGGGGAAACTCTGACCTGAGGTCAATGTCTGCAGCCTGGATGGTATTAAACAGCAGTTCAGCCACGCCGGCTCCTTCCACATTGATGAGATGAGGCTGGAAAAGAGCTTCTGGTGCCCCAAATCGTTCTCCACCGACGTTCACCTGCCTTCCATCTGGGAGCTTCATCAAAGACATGGGACAAATAAAATTAAAACTTCATTGGGAGTATTCAGAAATATCTGGGATATATTAAAACCTGTAGCTATGTCTTCCTATGAGGTTTCTCCTAAACGTACCATATAGGACTCTACCAGATAGGTGGTCTCCAGGGCCAGACGCTGCTCTTGTTCGATGTTGTATCCGACGTAGCAGAGCTTCTCTTTCAACATCCGCACCGTCTCAAAGTCGGCTGAGTGATTGAAGGCATAGCCGCGCAGCAGCAGGAGCTGGTGGGAAAAATAAAACATCATCTATTGAATCAACTTTTATTCTTTATGAAGGATTGAAGTTATTTTATCTTACTTTAATGAGGTAGCGAGTGATGTCACGTCCTGCAATGTCCAACCTGCGTGTGAGATGGGGTAGAGAAAAGCCTTCGTAAACAGGACAGATGTGGGTAACTCCGTCTCCCGAGTCCACAACCACACCAGTAAGCAAACCTGAACAAACAGAGCATTTTTTAAATCTTAAAGAGAATATACCCATTGATTGATAAGTCAAAACTTAAAGGATTTAAGCGACAAAACATCAGTTTATAATGTGCCTTTAGAAGCAGCAGCCTGATGTGACCTTACCCTGGGCATACAGGGTGAGCACAGCCTGAATCGCCACGTAGATACCATGGAACTGGTATTTTTCAAACATGACCTCAGCGATTTTCTCTCGATTCTTGGTGGGGTTCATAGGCGGCTCAGTCAGCAAGATCTTCAAAAGAAAATATATTTATGGAGATGAGCAGGATGGGACTTTATATTTAGGAACAATCGAGAGGTATAGTCAGTAGTAGAGATTGAGAATGAGCTCCCGTAATGCTGAGAGTTGTCTCATAATAGAATACATTTGAATTGTTCTTTGATTTCTAATGAATTTACCGAATCTATTTTTATTTTTTATTCGGCTGTGGAGTATCTTTGAAACATGTTGTCCACATTGGTTCAGTTGAGCTAGGCGTTCCTCGGCCATTAGTTGTTGCTTCCCCTTTTTTTCTACATTTGTCTTCTTCTTTATGGGAATTTTATTATGAGCTGTTGTCAATTATAAATCGATGGTAAAGACACTAAACCTGATATGCTTATGAAACATGCAGAAGCGTGAGCTTTTCTAATTCTACAACATTAAATGCTGAATGTTTTTCACTTAGTTTTAAATGGTGATTCTACAATGATACTTTTAATTCATTAGGATAAATTCAACTATTTCAGTCATGCTGTTTTTCAGTCTTAGCAATACATCAACCAGGATTCAAAGAATCTCCAAATAATCTTTAATTCTATGATAATATTGAAGCTCAAGTTAAACGTAACTTTTATTGATTAATACAGTCTCATTAGCCCGGATTTTTGATCTGAGACAGTTTTTTTTCCCAGTATTTCAGCAAAAAAACAACATATTACTTTCATCTATAGTCTTAAATGGTTTTGATTCCAACTGTATTACAGATTTATTGTGTAAGCTGACAGCTTAGTTCTAAAGAAAGTCCGAAGTTTAGGACAAAGGTAGATCCATAAAGACAATTAACCATGTTAACAGGTGCAAAACAATATCAGAGACATCTGTGTATGTTCAGCACCTTGCATTCTGAAGGGTTGATGTTGAGACGTTCTGGACCAAAGGTATAATCCCAGAGGTGCAGCATGTCTTCCCAGCATCGCACCATGCCATTCTCCATGGGATAGGACACCTCCAGCAGAGAGCGGCACTCGCTAGCTTCATCCCCAACCATCAGGTCCTATAGGTAGAGGTCACAGTGAGAAAAAAAGACCACTGGAAAGATCTTTTCTTTTTCTTTTTTTTTGTAAAAGGAGCATGTATGACTTGTTAAAACTGTACTTCTTTGAAAGCTATTTTTTTCTTTCGTTTAAAAAAGGGGAATAATTTGGATATGATTTGGTCAATAAAGAATAGTGTATAAAATGATAAAGCTTGAGATTTCACCATCATTATGAATTTATCATGAGTAGCCAAAAAATGTGCAAAAATATGTGATATCTATTATTTATTTTTTGTGTCTGTTTAAGTTAATGTGATTGTGTATTTGATGATGTTCTTGTGTTTTTTTAATTGGTTGTTGTATTTAAAGATTTGTTGATGTGGTTTGCCCTTTAGGGCCACCGTAGATAGATATCAACTAAAGATGTAAATCTACCTTTTGGTTTCATGCCTGCATCTTTTTATCTTCTTTACAAGTAGCATGAGGCTGCATGAGTTTGAGTCACAGGTTACTTTAATGAAAAAAATGCCCTTTCTGTCTGAAAGATACCAGGTTTAAATTGTTTCAGCACTTAAATACATCACCTGTGGTTCAATAGCAAGCTTAGAAAAACATCCTGAAATCACCAAGATTAAACACGTCTTTATCTGTGTGCAGTGTACTCTATGTTGCACTCTATGTTCTGTTTTATAAAGTTTTAACGAAATACACCAACATTGGTGTTTTTAATCCGACTAAATTTAAAGATCTTTTTTTTTATTATAACCATCTTTTTTTTAAAAATATGATTAATTTCACCTTAATCTCGATGTTGCCCACTTTGGTGTTTGACCGTATGATTGGCCTCCCTACCATGGCTGGGAAAATATGCTCAGGGAAGTTGGACCCAGCAAAGCCACACTTGACAAACTGCGTAGGGAAGTGAAAAAGAAACATTAGAGGTTTGTTCTGAGTGTGTAAATAAAGCTCACATTTCTGCTTATCAACTGAAACTCAGACTTTATGCCACTAGTAAAAACTCAAACTGATTGCATTTTTTAAAGTCTTAAAGTAAGGAAAGATGTCTTGATGAATCAATTTTAATAGAAATAAAATTGTAATGTGTAAAACCTATGGAATCAACCACTGATTTTGTTTCAGTCTGTCATGGCTACACCTTGCAATTTACTGTCTCAACTTGTCTGTTTGGTCATGTATACATTCCTTAGCCTGAAGCAATGCATTACATTCCTAGCAAAAGAAAAGAAAATATACTGATCAATAGCTTAGTAGAACAGTTATTTAAATGTACTTTCTTTAAAAATAAACATTTATATCTTATATGGCTCATTTGACCATTTTTCAACCTCATATACTTCTTCCTGCTTTTCCTCCAATGCACGCTCCCTTCAAATCATCACAACCATTTATGGATGTTTGTAAAAGCAGAAGTGACAAGTCCAGACTCATTGAAACAGGGCTACGGTATGCACTGAGTCTCTCGCTCTGCAGTATTTCTGCATATGTTTAAAAAACTGGGTATTAGCTTGAAAATAACACCTTCTATTAAAATTGAAAAGCTGTTAGAAATGCAGCACACCTTGTTTGCGGAAACAGGATAAAGGCTGTATAAAACAGCAACACGTTTTAATGATGCTGTTTGACATGGCTTAGTACGTGTACTCACCCCAGTTCCATTGTCACAAACCACCACCTTTCTTCCTTGGCTGTCCATGCTTTAACAAAACAGTTCAAGTTACTTCCACCTGTTGGAGCAGGAGTCAGATTAAATCTGATATTTAGGATATATATACATGAGATCAGCTGGGATCACAGCTGACAGGTAGACAGAAGTCTGATCTTGATTTGTGGGTGTGGTTCTGAAATGTGGAAACACCCATTTTTGGTGAGGCAGGGCAAGGAGGAGCTGAGATTTGCTTTTTTTTTTTTTGTTCAAGCAGGAAAGATTTTGCCTTGTTCTTGATAATGTGGAGAAGATTTGACAAAAATGTGGAGAAGAAACAAATAACTTTTTATTTAAATAACAAATTAATTATTGGGATATATTTTCAAATCACTTCTTCACTATTTGATCGCTGTCAGTTGACTCCTGTTATGTTTGTTGTTTATTAATCTTAGAATAAATTAGTAGTGTGGTGTTTTTAACAGTCATATTCAATGGATTAGAAACTGGCTTAAAATTACTTTTTGAAAATAACCCTTAAATTACCATTTAAGGAATTCATCAATAAGCCCTTCCTATTTGTAAATCATTTTTTATTGGTCTTATTTAGTCCAATCTTATATCTAATACTTGCACTTGTCACCTTCAGCTTATCTGGGACCGAGTTGTTAGAGCAGCAGTCACAGCAGAGACTTCTCTGGGGAATCCCAAAGCAGTGGTAGGTCAAACAGGAGACATAGTCCCTCCAGCATTTGCTGGGCCTCCTCCTGGTGAGACATGCCTTGAACACCTCCTGAGGGAGGCGTCCTGGGTGCATCCAAAAAAGATGTCCGAGCATCTTGACTGACTCCTATTGAGGTGGAGGAGAAGTGTCTCTCTACTATTGCTAAGGGGGTGCTCAGCCACCCTGAGGAGAAAGCTAATTTCAGCCGCTTGTATCTAGGATTTTGCTCTAAATTTAATAACCATATATGAGGCTAGGAACGTAGCCCGATGAGTAAATTGAGATCTTTGCCTTCTGAGTAGGCTCTCTCTTCACTGCAATAGACCATTCATATTATTGTGGGAGCCCCGCTGATTCGTCTATCGACCTCCTACTCCATTCTCCACGTGAACAGTACACCAAGATAATTGAACTCTTCCCCTTGAGGCAGGAACTCTCTTCTGACCTGAAGAGGGGGAGTCACATTTTTATAGTGAAGAACCAAGGCCTCAAACATGGAAGAGCTGATCTTCATCCTTCACCCTTGGCTGTGAACCCTGGTGCATGCTGTACGTCTTGGCAGGAGGTACGTAGCTAGCAGACTAAGCTGCAAAAAGCAAGGATGAAATCCTCTGGTCCCCAAACCAGAGCACCTCAGCCCTTGGCTGCCCCTAGAAATCCTGTCCATAAAGGTTATGAAAAAGACCAGTGACAGAGGGCGGCCTGGTCAGAGTCCAAAATGCACTATGAGCAGCTCCAACTTAATGCTGGCAATGTATATCAACTCCTGCTCTACATGTACAGGGACCAGATGGCCCCTAGTAAATAGCCACGGCACTCAACCCACCCCCCACATAGGCTGGTTGGTCAAACTCCCATGAATCCTCAAGTACTCTGCAGAGACTGTATAGCTGATTCATTGTGAACACGCACAACGGCAACCCCACTGCTCCTCCGGGAGCAGAGGTTCAACAATCGGCCAGACTCTCCTCTCCAGCACCCTGACAGCCCTTCCTAGGGCGGCTAAAAATGTGATCCACCTATAGATGGAACACACCCTCCGGTCCCCCTTCTTGTGATGATGACCCATGACATATATTTGCCATCTATATTTAAATATTTTGGTCATTAGCTCTAATAAAGTAAACTTTGCCACTTTGTGATTTGAGCTACTAAAATAAATGAACCTCTTTACAGTGTTTTAACTTGTCGAACATGACTGTATGAACATACCATACAAAAACAGAACTTGACCAACGAACTTCCTCTTACAATCCAGTTCAATATTTTTTTATTCAATTAAATTTAATACAATTCAATTTATTTGTATAGGGTCATGTCATCTCAAGGCACTTTACGGAAAATGTTTAATCAAATTATACAGACAGACTTGTTAAGTTTCCCAACAAAGGAAATCCAGCTGATTGCATCAAGTCATTGATTTTGCAGAATTTTCCCCCTGCTGAATAGCGAATAGTGAGGTTGGCTCTGCAGCAATCCCTTGCACTGAGCATGCGTAGAGCCACAGTGGAGAGGGAAAAAACTCCCTTTTAACAGAAGTCTTGAACAGAACCAGGTTCAGTGTGAGTAGCCTTCTGCTATGACCCACTTGGGGTATGAGAGGACTGAGACAGGAACACAAAAGAAAGATAGAAGCACTGAATACATTCTATGCTAAACAATGTAATGGTAAACCAGCTCTAATTGGCTCTGTCAAAAAAAGGCTCCCTCAAGAATAGTGTCAAGGCTAAATATTGTCACAAGAAAGAGTAGAGAATATATATAATCAACAGTTGAACTGACAAATAATGCAAGAGTGGGGGAAAGTGGTTCTTATGTCTTCCAGCACCCTAAGCCATTAGTAGCATAACTGGAGATATTTCAGGATAACCTGAGCCGCTCTAACTGTATGAACTTTATCAAACAGGGAAGTTTTAAGTCAACTCTCAAAAGTTGACAGGGTGTGTATCTCACTTACTAAAACTGGAAGTTAGTTCCACTGGAGAGGAAGCTAGTAGCTAAAATATCTGCCTGTTATTCTACTTTTAGAAATTATAGAAACCATAAATAAACCTTACAGTTTAGGAGTGAAGTGCTCTGTTAGGAATATAAGGAACCATAAATCAGCTCTCTAATACGGAGCTTGATTTTTTAGGGCTTCATATGTAAGAAGGAGGTTTCTAAATTATTTTCTGTACCTAACAGATGAATTGAAGCTTAAATAGGAGAAAAATGATATATTTTTAGTTTTCTTTAGAGCTGATGGTGCAACATTTTGGATGAGCTCAAGGTTATCAGCTGCATTTTGTGGAGTTCCTGTTTGTAAAGAATTAGAATACTACATATTTCATTTTGTTGATAGTCAGATAACTTAATTTTCGATGCATTCCAACAATTCATTATGCACTTAAACTGACCCTTTGTAATAAAACGAGGCCATTATACTGCCTTCTGGTGGTGAGAAGTAGAATTTCGTCATATGGCAGATTTGTGTTGCCTTGACCTAGATACAGAGCACATTTTCACCTTCAAGTTAACAAATTCAGCACCAAATTCCCGTTTGTTCCTTTATTTTTTCAAGCTTTGTTAGGAATGTAATTGTATATTTAAATCTTTATAAAACTGGCATTGTTTAATTTAAGGTCGTAGGTCTACTGTGACTGGGAAGGAAACTGGGTGCCATCTTTTGAGCTGCTGTGGCATCAAAACCATCTATAACAAGAAAAGCTGAGTTAGGAAGAGAATATATTTTCTTTTTTCCCCAGATGTCTCCAAAAACAGATGAGTCTTCTTTTTCTACAACTATTCGTCAAATTGGAAGAATACTGGTAGGAGTCATAATAACCATTATAAAGAAAATTTGTAGCAAATTGTTTGTGATTGTTGATTTTATCTGATAGAAAATTGAATGTTAATTTCTTATATATATAATATTTGTATATGTTTTATATATTATATTTTTTCCTCGCCAAAATTTATGGGAAATAAAAGTCATTTTAATAAAACTGTTTTAGCTTTAACATAGGTATGTAGTTTCTGCATAGCAAAATTACATCCTGAAAAAAAACGTTATGACAGTTTATCCAACTTTATCCAAAATATTTGCATTAAAAAGACATAAAACATTAAATGACAGTAAGTGAAAAATGTTGGAGTCATAGACTATAATCTATATTAAAAATATCAGAAATGTGTTTAGGTCATATAATATATATTTATATTGAATTGTTGTCCAATCCAAATCTGAATTGCATATTATAAAAGTTTAAAGCGGTTTTTATTTCTTTTTTTCAAAATGGCAGCAATTTTTTTTATTTTACTCAAACTTCAAAGTAGTTGCAGCCTTTTCAAAGCTATTGTGCATTGCATTGTGATAATTTACATTAAAAAACTGTTGGGATCTGTGTCTTAAAAACCTTTTTTAAAAACTATTGGCAAAACACTAAGCAACTTTTCAGCCTTCATAAAATATTTCTTAACTTGTGTAATTATCTGTCAAAGTTGAATGACACCTCTGCCATGGCCTGAGTGGGTCTGTAATCACTTCATCAACAGGCAGGAACCTTGTAACACAAAACAACAATGAATGTGCAGAATGCTTAATGGGATACGTCACATTCCCCTTTTCCAATTCGTTATAAAGATGGAAGATGATGCGATTAAGTATCCCTAAGAGAATGTGGCTTTGTCCTATCGTCCACCCTAAACCCTTGGTGATGATGATGAGGAGGTAGAGGTGCAGGAAAGGATAGTTGAGGATTTTTAGGAGGTAGAGATATAGGATTTTGATGACAGATATAAAGGGTTGATGATGAGATGGTATTTCAGGCTGATGACAAGGGGAAGGTTGTGGATGACTGGTGTCTAGCTGAGGATGAGGAGCCTGACGATCTTGGGTGTTTTTCTGGTGAGTCTCTTGAGGTCTCTAGTGGGTTTTAAGGGTATGATACCTCAATCTCTGAGGAAGAAGACAATGAAGATAATGACCAGCTCCCACCATATCTTTGGTTCACCAAGAGAATTCCCCCCCCCAACTTCAGCCTCCCATTTGTGACAGTGTGGGGTCCTGTCACTATACCTCCAAATGATCATGCCTTGGCTACTTGGCCAAGGGGATATCCCTTTGGCTGACTGGTTAGCGCGTGTGACTTTCACTCGGGAGTCGTGGGATCAAATCCCGCCCGGGGCCCTCTGTAGTGTGCACCTTGCCACATTTGGCGTTGTTGGCAGGATCCATGTGCTATGGATTCTAAGAGTAATTGTGGCAGCCTGCGAGGAGCACGAGGACGTGCTTGGGAAAAGAGGGGGAGAGATGTGACAGTGTGGGGTCCTGTCACCTGTCACTATGCCTCCAACTGATATCCCTTTGGCTGACTGGTTAGTGCGTGTGACTTTCACCCGGGAGTTGTGGGATTAAATCCTGCCCGGGGCCCTCTGTAGTGTGCACCTTGCCACACATGGAACCATGAGCAGCCAGAGGAGCCCCCGGAGTATCAAGAAGACCACCAACCTCAAGGGAGGGACTTTGTCTCCAAGAAGAGGACAAGAGAGGAAGGTGCTGAAGAGGAGCTCCCCGTAAAATTCCTTGTTGTGAGAGATTTCCTTCTTGAGGAATTTCCTCAAGAACCTTCCTTTGATTCCTGCAATGGCCACTCATGATGAAGAGAAGCTGAGCGTCAATCAGAAGAACCAAAGCCTTTACTACCTTCCCTTGGATCATCTTGGAGGGGAAGATGGATGTATTTTCTTGTTGATTTGACAAAGACTGAAATGCTTGGAACAGTCACATCTAGAGATAATTTCTTTATTGATTGTTTAATATCTGGCAGGTCTAGGGGTGCCTTACCTAGTGTCCTACAGGGTGGCTTTACTTTGCTAGATTTTTTTAAGATAATAAGACTTTACCTTTAGCACAGACATCTGAGCAGAGACTGAAGCAATGCTAACAATACATAAAAGCAACATGTGAGTGGTGCCGACCACTTTCAGCTGTGACTTGATATCTAGGTCTAGATCAGGGGTCTCAAACTGGTTCCAGAAAGGGCCTGGCTGCTGGCTTTCTTTCCAACCAAGCAGTAGCACACCAGACTCCATTCATCTCATCAAGTCTCATTCAGCCTTAA
>JAUZNJ010089922.1:0-22611 GCA_034780135.1 Jordanella pulchra | reverse complement strand
TCCACGGCTTCTGCAGACCCTTCACATCTGTCACATGTGCTCAGGGTGAACCTGCTCTCATCTGTGAAAAGCACAGGGCGCGGTATCGCCTCATGCTAACATTAGTGACAGTGACCCTAGCCAAATGCAAAACTGGTGAAAAAGAGTCCTACCTACAGAACCGGCATGAAGCAGCCGATCAATAAATGAATGACACACATGGAATCATTTAAAGACAAACACATGCATGAAAATGATAATCCTCTCTTTCCATATACTGATATATGAAAAGGTTTTTCTGCTTTTTCAAATAACTATACAAACACACTGTAGTTTAAGATAAGAAAACTTTACCTTCTCAAGGTAAACCTCTCTAGGATGACAACAGTGTTTAAATTGCATTCATATTCTGCCAAGAGTATTTAAAATTTGATCAAAAATGGCCCCGTTGTTGAAGTTCATAGTCGTAACACTATCCAAAGGTATTGTGTTGATGCTGACAATGACAGTTAAGCTCTGTAACCTGAGAGTTGTCTTCTGTTCATCACCTCTCTCACAAAACGATGACCTGACTCTGTCCAGAGCTGCCAACAGAATAACACTCAGAGACCAGAGGCTTGCCTGCAAGCAGAGTAGCAACATGATATTACTGAACCAATATTGTAAGGGGTTTTGATAAAATATGATATCTTAGATCCTTTACTCTGTCAGAGTTGAGCTTCAAGAGTATTCTGTACATTTGTTTTGTACTAACTCATTTGTGTCGAAGAACGCAGTCAATAGTCGAAAGAGACACAACGTTGATGACATCAAAGTTGAGATTGTATTCAATTACCCTCTGCTAGATTTCTCTGAGTCTGATAGCATTGTTTTGAAACTCCATTTAAGCAATTACTCTTTCTTGTTGTTTGGGAAAAAATGCACCCCTTTCCTCGTTATTTGGTCTTCTTTCATTTCTACAGAGGAGAAATTTAGCTGATAAATGTATACAGACACTAAAATAGCATTATGATGAACATTACAGTTATACTTGCAGTATTCTATGTGTCCAATACCTGTTCTCTGAATGTCCTGATTGTGGCTACTGAGAATCTACTCAAATTAGGCTGGCCTTGGCCTGCTTCTCTCATTTATAGTCCATGAACAAGGACATGATGTACAATAAGTACAAGTAAAGTTTTCTATCTAAGGAAAACCAGCTGATTGCATGGACTCATTGACTCGAAAGCATGTAGCGACAGTGGAGAGGACAAACTCCCTTTTAACAGGAAGAAACCTCCAGCAGAACCAGGCTTAGTGTGAGAGGCCATCTTCCGAGGCTGACTGGGGTTCAAGGAGACAGAAGCAGATATATAGAAAGACGCAGAGATAAAGAAGGCAACTGTCAGCTCCACAGGATGGAAAGACACAGCCTGGCAGACGAGCTCCAAAGCAATGAGATGCACAGTGTTTTTGAAGGGCAGGGATGGAAACAAAAAGGGCATATAGCCCAAGCATAAGCTTGTTATTAATGCTTGTAGTGTCTTGTTGCTATTTTATTTAGTCCTGCCCCCGTTTGGCTGTCAGATGCTGATATATATTTTGTGCATTTTCCTGGCACAAAATATTTCCAATTTTGACAAGGCTGAAAGGATGGGACGGAGTATAACTCTTGAAATGTGTTTTATTTCTGAGGAAAAGGATTTAAAATAACCTGCTCCCTGTCATAAATGACGAATGATGGTTCAATATAATGCACGACCATTGGGACAGTAATACAATCTGTATGCTGGTTCTTTTGTTTGTATTGTTTGTTTTTTTTTTTTTTATTGAAGACCGATTGTACAGCTTTTGGTCTTTATTACCTTAGATAAATTTCCCTGCTGGGAACTTTTGACCCTCCGGGATCCACCTTTTCAAAATAGAATTGAAGGCATCCTCATAATTGACTCCACTCCTGAATTTTCCTGTTCCACTGGTCTTTCAGGTGCTATTGTTCATTTCCACACTTTTTAGCTTCTGTGGGAGTGTTTGCTTGTAAAATCATGTATTTTTGCATAGTCTAAGTTCGTATTCATTTGTGTCTTTCTGTGAACTGGGCCATCATCTTTCTTCCGTTTAACTTGAGCATTGCATTTTTAATATGATTTATTATCTATCAGTGATTGCACAGTATTCTTTTGACTTTCTGATAAGTTTTTTTCTCTTCTCCTTTAAAGCTGAACTTTAAATTACTTTTTTTTTAATTTATGCTTTTCATCTACTGTAAGTCTGGTGCTTCCTGCCTACATGTTTTTTGTCACTGCCATGTCAGATTTTCCCTAATGTGTGACAGTAAAGAAATGTCTATTCTATTCTATTTTATTCTATTCTATTCTATTCTATTCTATTCTATTCTATTCTATTCTATTCTATTTCAGTAAATAATCTGCTCTTCACTCAGATACTACCTCATGCATAGTAGACTCATTTTCTTATTTCCTCTTCAAGCCAATCAGAAATAGAATAGTTTAAGGGAACAAAATGCCAGCTCAACAGACTTTCAGGAAACATCTGCCGGGGAGAAATGTTGAACAATGTTTATCTAAATCTTTTTTTTTAAAGATCCAAAAAGATCTTAGCTTAGATTAAATCTGAGTCGTAATGCATATTGTGACAAAGTGACATTAATTTTTCCATCATATGTTAAGATTTCATAACTATGGGAGCAATTTAAGGTTTGGATGAAACGTATATAACCCTAATTCACCTGTTATCTGAGCATTTCATTCATTTCAAACTGATGTGTTTTTATAGATGTCGACAGAAAAACTTTCCTAAACCAATAACAGATGTTCAGAGGTGAAGGACCCATGCAGGACTAAAAGGAAGGCAGATGGTGTCCTCTTAGAATAAATAAATAAACACAAAAATAAGACTAAGGACACAGTGAGGCAAGAAAAACTAGACCCCACAGAACAAGTACTTGGCAGAAAACAGACTTTCTGGGACAAATAAAAAACAAAATTAAGACAGAGATCTAAGAAAGAACAATAGAAACCCTGCTGAATGTAACCTGGTGAAACTAATGCTAAAAAAACACTGATTACATCAAAAAAGGGAAGGAAAGGAAAATTTGGAACTTTACAGAGAACAGTAAAAGAAAACCAAGTGGGAGACTAAAGCTATTAGCATAGAATTAATCAAAAACAAGAAATAGCAAAATTAAATAAAATAGAATAAAAGCATTTTGCAATAATAAAACAAAAGTTAATACACTGAAACCACAATACTTCTACACCTAGAGTAATAGCAGGGGCTCCGACAATTTCAAAATCGGATGCAGGAGTTTGCCCTGCTGTCGAAGGGATCAAGCTTTCAGTGTCATGTATCCTTGGGTGAGACACTTCATCCACATTGTCTACTGATGCTGGTCTACTGGCTTGGTTGGGCCATAGTACGGCAGCCCTGCTTCTATCAGTGAGCCCCAGGGCAGCTGTGGCTACAATATAGCTCGCCACCATCAGTGTGTGTGAATTGGTGAATGACTGAATGAAGTGTAAAGCGCTTTGAATTTAAAGGTGTACTTTAGTGGATCAATGTATACTTTGTTTAAAAGATCAACAGACTAAAACAGAGAGTATCGATATCCCCAAAATGTCCCTTATCTATTCCGATCTTTGTCTCACGTTCTTCTGTTTAGTTTAATCTTAATCTAATTCAGATATTAGTACATGACCAGTTTACAAAAACATCCATTTTAAATTACTTATTAAGTAAACAGCCAAATACTTTTTGAACATCCAGTTAAAACCTTTGTCCCTTTCATTTGGATCAGTTCTGGGTGTACTTTTGGTCAAACCCCTTTTGGGAGGCCTGAGCAACAGCATTTGTGGAATAAAACGTTGATTAGTTGTCTAATTGCATCATGCTGAGTTCTTCTTGTAGAAATTACATGAATTGGCAATCAAAGCTCAGACCTTTACCTCAAGTTTCTGTCAGACATCCTTATTTGTGACATTAAGAAAAACCTCAGGATCATGACTGAAAGATCACGATGGACCAAACATGACTGAGGTTGCCATCCTCAGAACCTCCCAAAATCATAAGACTTCCTTTAACCAGGCACCTAAATCTGCTTCTATGGGTCAAATGCCTATTTCTACTCTAAGCAATGACAGAAAAGCTTAAAACAGCTTTTAAATAATACTTAGAAAACAGGTTCATTATCACCGGTGAGATATTTCCATTAGACATGTTATCATTTTCCAAAAACAGCTCACCCACAATTGACCATTATCCGGAACACCACACAAATAGTGTTAACACTCCGACTTATATTTCTGTAGGTGCATGTTAGGGCAAAACCACCTATAATTTTTTACCTTGTGTTTAGTTTTCAAGGTGTTGGCCTTTAAATATGAGTCAAGGACATGCTCATGGTGATACTCCTTCACAGTGAAGAGCCTAATGATCCAATAACAGTGTGTTCTAATGACCACTGTCTCTCCCACCTAATGGATGATAAAACAGTGATCTTAATCTTGTGATACAAAAGGTGAAACTAGCTGTAATGCTCTTCTGGGGAATTGTATAATGGTCATGCCCTTCAGATGAGCTCAGCTGGGAGTCAGTCAAACAACTTTTTAAGGTTGAGAAATGTCATGTGAGCCATTTTGTCCTGTTCCCTGTGTTTCTACATGAACATTTTAGTCCATTTAGATGGTATCGGGTTATCCTTACAGGAGGGCACTTTAAATGGGCCTGATAAGGACAATAACATAGAGGCTTGCTAACAGACCAGCACAACACTGTAAATCTATCTTGGTTGTAAAGTTTGTACAACTGATCTTGTCTAATCTGGGAGAAGGGGGGTTCTTGGTTGACGACTTAATCAAGGCACAGTGGATTTCCTGTAAAAGTACTGAAACCCTGAGTTCTTTTTTAAAAATCAAAATTTAAAACCATTTGTTTAGAACTTTCTTTGTCTCTTAAAGTTGCGCTGTTGACTAAGGAATCGTTTGAAATCGTTTTTAGTCCAACTGTTTTCTACTTGCCTCATTACCTGCTTTTAGTATGATTTTTATCTTTAGGCCTACTTGCTGTTATTCAGCTTTTATTTTCCTTCTTTTTTACTGTTACATTCACGTAAAGCCCTTTTAAAAAACTTGCCTTGTCTTGCCTTGCCCCTAATCAAGGAAAGCCACTGTTGCATGACCTGAAATTGTGGCTAATGCACGCTTCGAAGGGACATTGTTAGGACTGCTAATGCCTTCCTGCAGTCCATTGTTATAACTGTTGGTTTTTAGATTGTGATGACTTCTTCTTCTTAACAGGGGAAAGCAAAAAGCTCTTGCAGAGCCAGATACTGGATAAGGGTTCTTTTACTTAGGTTTGAGTGGACAGAACAGTGCCAGAGGAAAATAAAGAAGCACTAATCCAGGTGTACTTTTTAAAATTTTTTACAGCACTATTGGCTCATTTTTTCAGGCAGTGGGCTGACATAAAAGGGGGTATGAGAGAGAGACATGTGGGAAAGGACCACAAGCTGGATTCAAACCTGCATTGCCCGAGTCTAGGACAAAGGCCTCAGTACATGGGTCGTGCATGCTAACCACTTGCCCACATGCACGCCATCCAAGTGTACTTTTAAGGTAAAAGAAAATTAGGGTAATGTCTTCAGAGACCTTAAATAAAATGATAAAAATATTTCCCAGAATTTAAGTAATCCTTGTAAGATCAGAAACTCTGCTGAGGGAAGGAAATAATCCAGTCAAAAACATACTGTTCAATATTACCATGGCCAAAGATTGATGGCAATCTTTTTCTAGCTAAAAACCTACGCTCTGCCTCTGGTCTGTTTCTAACTTTTGGTCCCCTGGAAGAAAAATGTAAGGCTGCTGTACACCAGGGACTGAATAACATAAGCTTTCAGTGTGTGGCTCACTGCTCATTACTGAGAGACAAACTGTAAATCCCAACAGCATTCCTCATCAGTATGTGGATCTTTACTACTGTAGTCAGCCTGGATAGATTTAAACTTCAACCTTTACATCATATCCCGTGTAAATATAACCCAGTCTTACCTCAGGATTTACTACCCATTCATGGATAGTTTGTTTAAAATTTATTGAGTTATTTGGATTTTCAGTTCTTGCTTTTTTATGTTGTCACTCTGGATTCTTCTACATGCAATGACTATATGCTATAATGAGGCGAAAGGGTGGTTGGATGTAGGATTTTGCCCTGTATTCGAAGGGTTGGCAGTTCAAGCTTTGGCTTTCAGTCTTGTCTGTCCTTGGGTGAGACACTTCATCCACATTGTCTACTGATGGTGGTCAGAGGGCCTGGTGGCGCCAATGTAGCTTCACTTTAGTCAGTGAGCCCCAGGGCAGCTGTGGCTAAAATATAGCTCGCCACCATTAGTGTGTACGAATAGGTAAATGAATGTAGCGTAAAGCGCTTTGGTCAACTCTCCTGACTTGAAAAAGAGCTACAGTATATAAGTGCAGGTCATTTACCATTAAAAACCTCTGTTGGCCTGACTCATTTTAAAAGCTTGATTCCTAAAAGTATTACATCAATATTAGCTTGATTCTTTAAAGTAAACACTTTTGTCCGTAATTCTTTAGTTAAAGGAACACAGGCGGGAATGTTTGTTTTTGTAATCATTCTGGGACTTCCTTACATTGAAGAAAACAGGAGTCAGAAGCTGATTCACATCTGCTGAGGACGTCTTATCCTTGTTGGTGTGAAGTCAGTGAACCATGTAAGGACGCAAGCTGTTTCCTGCTCACTTTTCATCAGTTTGTGAGCTGTGATGTGTTATTGGCAATCCACATTTTTTCTGTATTTTACGGCTTAAGAAAAAAAACATATGTAAAATGACAAAAAAAGATTCTTAGAACTTTAATTGTGTTTTTTTGCGAATGGTTTGATCCCGGAACTTAAATGACAACTGATTATTAACGCCCAGGTTTTAATATGGTGTTGGCCCTTTCTTTGCATCTATAACAGCGTTGAATCTTCTGTCCACAAAGCTCTGGATTTTTTCATAGGAATATATGAATATTCACTCAGGAGAGAATTTGTAAGGTCCTGCACTGCTGTTGAATGGTAAGGCCTCACTCACAATCTCTTTTCCAAATTATACTTAAGTCCAGTGCTGAGAACCCCCAAATTATCAAGAAATGGGAGAGAAGATTTGGAAAAAAAATACCAACATCGACTAAATTGTTGGGACTCCTCATTTATTACAAAAAACTATAATGGTCTAAGAAATATGAAAATAAACAAATGAAAGTCAGACATTGCTTTGCAACCATGATTCAACAAAATGCTTTTAAAAATAAGCTCAGGCCGGACAAACATGATGGTAAACTGATCTTAATATTTTGTTTTTCTACCTTTTGAGACAATCACTGCAATCATTTGATTCCTGTAACTGTCTATGAGACTTCAAGTCTCAGCTAGTATTTTTTCCACTCCCCATGAGCAAACTGCTTCAGCTGTTTAAAGTTTGAAGCAAGCCTTTTCTAGACTTTTTTGAGCTCCTTCCAAAGTCGCTCGATCGTATTTAGTTCAGGGCTCAAAGAAGGCCACTTCTGAACAGTGCAATATATTCCACTTAGCCATTCTTGGGCATTTTTAGCAGAATGTTTTGGGTCATTATCCTGTTTGAGATCCTTGAACTACGACTGAGACCAAGTTTTCTAACACTGACACTGGGCAGCACATTTCTCTGGAAACCTTTGATCCTCTTGAGATTTCATTGTACCCTACAGAGTTTGGTTTAATACTGTCATTCCATCACAACTAACTACCAAACTCACAGACCTCGGTATCAATTCACTCATGTGCAACTGGTTGCTTGACTTCCTGACCAGTCGACATGTCCGGCTGGACAACCACTTCTCATCCACCATCATAATTAACACCGGAGTGCCACAAGGCTGTGTGATGAGTCCCTTCCTCTACTCCCTTCTCACCTACGACTGCAGACCAGTCCATGGCACTAACGCCATCATCAAGTTTGCAGATGACACCACGGTGATCGGCCTCATCAGAGACGACAATGAGGCCGCCTACAGGGAGGAGGGGGACCGTCTGGCTGAGTGGTGTGACAAAAACTACCTGCAGCTGAACACCAAGAAGACCAAGGAGCTCATCATGGACTCAGGAGGAAGGCTGACCTACACCCACCCATCTACATCAAAGGGACAGCGGTGGAGCCTGTGGACAGCTTTAAGTTCCTGGGAGTCCTTACAGTATGTACCATTATCTATCTTGTATTATAAACCTTCTAATACATATACAATCCATTCCTAATATTCCTGTATAATCTGCATAATCTGTATAATATGTGCAGATAGCTCCCATATTTACATTATATTTACAAAGAACATTTTATTTTATTCTTTAACCATCCTTGTACACCTGTATATAAACATCTATATACTGTATAGCACTTCTGGATAGATGCAAACTACATTTCGTTGCTTGTACTTTCGACAGTGCAATGACAATAAAGTTGAAATCTATTCTAATTCTATTCAGAGATCCCAGACACCCTGAACCAGATTAAGCAAATCAGTCCAAAACAACAAAGCCTCATCCATGTTTAGAGTATGGACAGTGTTCTTTTCTTGGTACGTTTAATTTTTCCATCTGTGAACATAGAGCTGATGTGCCTTGGTAAAAACTGTAATTTTTGTCTCATCTGTCTATAGGACATTCTCCCAGAATCTTCGGGCTAATCAACATGTAGTTTGGCAAATTCCAGTGTTATATTTTTATGATTTGTTTTCAACACTTTTCTCACCCTTGGTCCTCTCCCATTAAGTCCACTTTGGCTCAAAAATGACAAATGGTGTTGATCATACATGAATGTTTACCTTTATTCTCTTGAGCAGTTTCTTTTGGGCTCGTTTGTTCCCATTTGTCTCTTTGATTTGTGATCAGTTTTCCTCCTGTGGCCACATCTAGGGAGGTTGGCAAGAAGTGCCATGGATCTAAAATTTCTGAATACATGTGTAACTGTAGTCACAGGGAAATGAAGCTGCTTGGAGATCATGTTATAGCGTTTACTTTTATTATGCTTGCCTACAATTTACTTTCTAATCTCCTGAGAAAATTCTCTTCTTTCCTTGGTCCGGACCACGTTGAGCATGGTACACACCATGTCATCCAACAGCACAGTGACTACCTGTAGCCCTATATATAGGCCCACCGAGTTCATTCTAATGTTTGTTTCTCCTAGTGTTAAATCCTGAGTTCCTTGCCTGTATTTCCTGGATTAATGCTTCTGTAAGGTTCTACTTTTTCACTAAATTGGCAAGAAACCATGTCTGCCTTCCAGCTCTGCATTTGAGTCTACTAACCCTGAAAGGGTACCAACAACTTTGTCCACATTTGTATACTCTGGCCTTGTCGTGCTTTAAACCACTTCATCTGATATGCTGCATTGTTACTGGAGATGTAAAGTTTGATGCTTTGTTTTTTTACTAATCTGAACACCATTCTTTTTAGAAACCAGCAGCTTTTGACTGCATACAGTTTGGAATTTAAACACCCTCTACACCTCTGCCTGTGCTTTTGTTACTCTGTCATTTTATGCGGCATACCACCCGTGGCAGTGAGGAAATATCACAAATATACCTTTAGTTTATGTTGTTTCCTATTACGGCTCCTCCTTGGATTTACTCAGTTCCTAAAAACAGCCCCTTCTCTCTGACTACTTTTAAAGGGAATCTAATTTCATGTTTCCTTTGGCTGCAGAAGTGGTCAGAGCAAGTGGATAAAATGATTTAAAGCACTATCTTTAAATAAATGACACTGTACGTGAATTTTTTAGTCTAACCTTTCAGTTATGGTATAAGCTTTATCCATAAAAACAGTTCAATTCTGAACCAAAAAAAGGACATTTTAATCTTACTCACCTGTAAATACTTTCTTGAATATATCTTGACCTTAATGTCTAAAGAGCACAACCAGGTTTCAGAGCACATGAATTATGAATTGTCATTTGCAATTCTCTCTTTGACCTTATTCAGCTTTCAGTGAGTTCCCGTTTCTGAGCTGAAGACTCTTTGTGACTGTATGAGTTTGTATTTCGAATAAGTGAGTTGCACTGGATGTGAGAAAGAAGAATATAAATACATATGAAACAGGTTATTGGGAGGCTTCCCCCGTGATTGAAATGGGATGATTTAACTTAATGCATTTTGTTGATATTTGTGGACCATATGCAATAAGAAGTCCTGCCTTGAATTTAGAATGATCATAACCACAAAACTACTTTATCCACACAGTACGCTGCAGTACAATGCACTTATGAAGTTGTGCCAGTTTGTTTAAAAATCCTTTCCTCAAAAGATTGTGAAAATAATACAAAACAACCATTTCAACCATTCCTGACAAGATATGGTTCCCTTTGTGTAAACTTAAAAAAAAATCTAATAAAAACCCTGGTGGATCAAAATATCTATAAATTAAATAAGGCACAAGAATGAGAGATTATCTTTACCTGCAGGTGGAGAACCATCACAGAGCTAACTCTGATAAGTTCTGAGTTAGTATGGTCTCAGCCCTCAGATTTATTCAAAAGCAGGTGTACCCTAGTTATATCAAAAGCATTTCTAATGGAGATGCAAGTTTTACAACATGTAGTTGACAAATTAGTCCTTCGTCCACGGTGAAAACAAGTTTAGCTTTGGTTAATTACAGTTTTATTGTCCTTAGCCTCTCCACACACGATCTTCCTCTTCTTATCAGAAACTGGTGACTCTCATGGATTGGAGTAATCATCATAAAACTCTTCACCTTTAGGAACTTGTGTTTCATGATATGGGCCCTGGAGCTGTTCTCCTTTCGCTCGGTCAGGTCGAAGTTGAGGAATGTGCAGCTCTCAATAAATTCTTATACTCAAAAGTAAAACCACTGAAATAAAAACACATGCTATCATTTCCAACAATCATCTAAGCCAATATTAGATAAAACACTACAATTATTACATTATTCTAACAACCCAATAACACCTTCAAAAAAGCTGAATGTTTTTTTCCCAAATACACGGCGGCCAATCAGGGTCTTTTGTTCTTGGCTCATGAGGCATTTTCTGCATACAATAACAAACCCTTGAGTGTATTTTTTTTTTACCAGGACCGTGTATTTATCAGGGTAGTTCAGCGATGATGACCTGCTTTTTCTGCCAGAATCATCATACAGCTGAATGAGGGACTAATTAGATTATAGCACACGTCTTAAAATGGGATTCTGGGTCACATTGGTCACACTGGTAGGTGGATAAAAACAGCTCACTTTAATGCCATCTATAGTAAAACCTATATGTACCGTGCAGGGATCTGTAGCACCCTCTTAGAACTGTTCTAATCCTTCATCCACCTGTTATTTGAGAGTCTTTCATGCAATTTTCCAGAGGAAATACATCTAATCTCATATTTGGAGGTAAATGTCAGACCTGCTTCGGGTGTAGTAGCATTGGTCTCAAACTCCTGAAAAAATAAGAAAAAAAAAGTCAGAATATTGATAGTTTTGAAAACATACAAGAGCAAGCCATCCATCTAAGCCAGGGGTTAAGGGCCAGCAACTTTTATCTACATCCCTGCTCCAACACAGCTAAAAAAATGATTGTCTCTGTAGTATGTCACCAATTTTCGAAACCTGGCCACGAGGCACTTATTAAATTTAGGTTTGCTGGAGTAGGGATGCACCTATAAACTACAGGGCAAGAGATTTCAAGACTGGAGTTGCAGACCTCAGGAAACTGAGAGGATAAACAAGAAGAGCGTTAATCAGAAAAGCAACTAAGTCAGGAACAACTGCAGAGATCCACAGTTCAGGAGGGTGAATTTAGATACACAACGTATGGTACTCATGCACTGCAGAAATTTGGCTTTTTGTGAAAATGTAGCAAGAATAAAGCTTTTTGCTAAATTTGGAAGAAGATGCTTTTTGACTGACGTGTTAAACTCTACTTGTCCTGGAAATATACTGTATGACACCTTTAGCACACTATCCTCACAGTTAAACATAGGAAAGGCAACATCATGCACTGGGAAACCTTTTCTTTAGCACCAAGGAGGAAGGCGATCTGGCTTGATGTGAAGACAGTAGAGCTAAACAAACCACAATTATGAAAGAAAACCTTTTAGACAGGAGACAGAGATTAATGTCTCAACCGAGCAATGAACCACTTTCACAAAAAAAATTGAATATTATAATAATAGATTTAAAAGCTATATTGCATGTATTTATTTGAGCACAATTATGAACATGTCTGTTTTAAAATTACTTTATGCTAAATTCACTAAACTCAGCTACTGACTGACAGTTAAACAATATCAATTAATGACCCAGATATTGGAGGTTTGATTTTGATTACACAAAATGAGAATTGATGAGCTTTTGCTGCATGAACAACTCATTGATTTTCTTTTCTATTGGTTTCTTTTTTTTGCATAAAAGCCAATCAAGTGATCTGCTGTTTTCCTGCAACTTAAACACTGTTTCCAGGATGCAAACAGGTTGGCTAAGATTTGTGAAAAAAAAATGAACAATCACTCCTTGTTTCCCAACTGTGATTTCTATCTATTTTTTACCTGTAGACAAATCACTCCCTAATCAGGTGAGCTGTTGGTAATGGCATCATTGCCTCTGGTCGGCTTCTATTTAAAGCAGAGGTGAGCAGTGAACCATAGAGGACGAGAAACAATGTTCCCTCTGAGACTCTACAGGTTTTGCCTCCTTCTTTCAGAAAGGTCGCCCATATGTGGCTGCTCTTTCTTTTTTTTTCTTCCTTTTTTTGACACAAATGTTTTAAAACTCAGATTTGGGCCCAAAATCTGTATTTTTCAGTTTTGAGTCATTTAAAGTCATATTTTCCCATGAAAACAGTTTGCAAATATACAGACTGCACTAATGCATTGGATTATAGCGGAAGGGACAGACCAAACAATGTGGACCATAAATGCTCAAGCAGACATGGCAACCTCACTAAATGCAGCAACACAGATTTTCTATGACGGGCAAATGTGCACCCTTGATGTTTTTCATTAGCTGTCCATCTGTGTGGGTCTAGACAATGTGATAAGAGGGAAGAAGGTGACTTTGCAGCTGTTTTAGATCTCCTACATTGTATGATATATTCTGATATAGTATTATCACAGGGTTATGAACTTCACGTCTTTTTTGATTTGTTGCAGTTTTTTCTGCATCTGTTACACGTTTAGTTTATTTTTATTTTTTTCAAACATTAGAGATCCAACATCTCTAATCCATTCACATAGTTTGAAGGTCAGTTCATTTGTTTTGTTTTTATACATTAAACTGCATAAGCCAGAATATACCAGACTTATGTAAGAATGCAACAAAGAAACACGATTTTGATTCAGACCAGATTGTATATTTTGCGTTTCTATTATTATGTATTTTTACTTATCATTTACATGTTCTTGAAAATTCCCCCTTTGTGTATTTTATCTTTTCACTTTTTATCTTTTTTTTAAACCTTTTTTGGCTTAACATCTCCTTGTTCTTTTATTGATATGTAGAACAATTTGAGTCCCATTTGGAGTGTTTTAAAGCACTATATAAATATAGACTAAATTAAATATAAAGTTTGATTAATTGATTGATTTATTGTATCACTATTCTTAGTTAAGTAACATTTCTGGTTTCTCTGCCTGCCACAAGTTATTTGAGCTACCAGCAGATCAGGTGAAAATACAGTAAACAGTAGAAATTATAATTGGATGTTCTTCATCCTTTCCAAACATATAAACATTACCTCCTGTAAAGTTTGGTTTGATAAGTTTATATTGAATAAAATGATTTGGAAGTGTTAATTTTGTCTTAATTTGTTATTTTGTAGTTTGTTTTATTTGTATTTTTTCTTATATTCTATGCTGTAATTGAAAATAGCTCTCTGTCTTATTATAGTTATAATTTTAAACACGAAATTAGATTGTAGGAGCCAGCAATTATTCAGTAGCTGAATAAAAAATGTGGTTGGGTTGTTTTAAAATGAAGTGCTACTCCTATTTCAGTTTAATTGTTGGGTACTCCACCCAACTCAATGGTGTCAATATCCGTTACAAGATGGTAGCGTACCTATAACAGAAAACACAATCTCCTAAATGTCAGAGATGCTCTTAAGTAACTTGTCTAAAGTCCAAAATGTAGATTTTTCCTCATCTTTTTCAACATCACTGAATTTGTATGAGTTAGGAATGTAGTGTTTATTTTAAGGCCCGTTTTATTTGATTAACAGCTGACAACGATCTTTTAATATCAAGCAATAAGTAAAAATACCTTTTTATATTGAAACAGCACCCCAAAAAGGGCTGCTTAGTATTGATAAAAACATATAAAGATGCAAATAAAAAGAAGATTAAATGAGCAAATAAAATAAGTAAAAAAAAACTGGCAAAAACACTGCAAATAAATAAATAAATAAGACAGCCAAAATAAAATAAAACATTTGTTGTTTTTAAATAAAAAAAAGCAAACTAAAATATATAGAAAACAGCTGTAGAAGTTATAGCCTGTAACTATTATCGTAGAATAAATAAATGCGATAAAGCGTTCTGAATTAAACAAAGAACGGCTGCAGTTTTATTTCCATAATTTATTTTTCACATGAACAAGATTAAATAACTGCGACACCTCACCGAGCTTGTCACCTTCTGTTTTAATGGCACGGACACCAGAGCTCTCGACAACACAAGCTAACAAAGAATATGCCAAAAAACAAAATATGTACAACATTTTACAGAACTCTGGGCAAGTAAGCATGATTTTTTGTAGGTAGTCTTCTCTTTTTTTTTCCGACAAGGCAAAGATGGAATTACATCATGGGAACATATTTGCCTTTATTTAGCCAGTTAACAGCTCTGGAGTCATACGAACCTAAAGACACATAAAAAGCATGTAAAAAATCTTTCAGTATTACTGGCAATGCTTTGAATAATGTAAACAGAAGCCTAATTCAAACATTTTGAAATGGAACAGCTGGTACATAAAAAACTTCAACAGTAAAGAAAACCGAGTTTTAGGAAAAGGCTTGACGTCTAATTCCACTCTGGCAGACTCTCACTTTACAGAAGCTGGTATACCGCATTATTCTAGGTCATTTTGTGCTTAAATTCCCATAATAAGAAACATCCTTCAAGAATGAGGATTATCGGTAATACAGGCATAAAGTTAAAAAACAAAACCTGCTTAGTTGATATTTTTGTCTCGCTTATATTATCATTTTTATGACCAGCAGCCGCCTCTACTTCTTTACCTTTAATTTTACTTCTCCGGCACACCTCTTTGAAATGTTATGGTTTTCTTTAAAACAATATTTCTCTTTGTAACACATTCAATTTTAACAGTCACTAAAACCAAAGCAAACCGCTCTATGACACTGGATTTTATTTGTGGTTTAGTTCATCATATATGTTCATTTGAAGAGCTTATAGCAACATTTCAAACAATATGAAGTAGAAAAAAAGCCCATCACTTTCTTGTATTTAGAATCTTGAGTCATTTTGGCAGCCAAAAAAGCAGAAAGCTTAAAAAAAACAGAACATTGAGTTTGGGGATGTTGTTTTTTTAATTTTTTTAATTTTAATTTTATTGCCTTTATTTTTTGTTTGTGAGAAAGACTAGCATCAAACTCTGAACTCGACTACTGTAATGTAATAAAAATATTGTTACTTCTTCAGAATAAGACTTGTGAGTTGCTGTAAATTAAATTTTGCAATATTTACTTGGTCTTGTTTAAACTGACTTAGAAATGTTCTATTTTATTTAGAAATTCATTTTGAGGCCATTATTTGTACGATTTTTTCAAAACCTAAAGTTTCAGAGAGAGGAAACAATGTGGTTTGGCATCAGGACAGTGAAATAAGTCAGAACTCCAAGTATTTCCCTCAACAAATGTTTAAAATAAAATAGCATGACTAAACTTAACAGTGTTCATCCTTTTTTTATCTGCTGCTGACTCTAACTGCAATGAAATCAGTTATGATTCAGTTGCATTAAACAGCAGCAATCCCTGGTTTCACACACTCTATAGGTTAATTTTTAAAAGAACTTTCATTTTGTTTGTTTTGTTTTTTTTTTAACAGAACTTGAGACTGTTTCACTGGAACTGATACATTACTTTTCAGAACATGTAAGCTTTGTTAAAGGGACTGTTTCGGAGCTTGTCACCTTCCTAAACTTATTTATTTAAATATTTAAAGAGATTGCTGGAAAACATTGAATGTCACGTATGAGCAACTTTCCAAGCTTTACTATAAAACCTAAAAAGTTACTTTCTTGAACTTGCAAGTTTTTTTTTTTTTCAAATTTTGAGGCCATATCGAGGACCTATAGGATACATTAGCTTACAGATTAGCATCGGGATATGAGAGGATTATTTTAGAAACCAAGTAGATAGTTTTCTAAAAACCTGGAGGTTTCTCACATCTAACTTATAAACATTTAGTTATAGCAGGTTACTTTTGAAAGTTTCTGGATAACTGTTTGAACCCAGATGTTAGTTTCCATCATTCAAAAATAATATTTGTCTGCATACAGATGATTCCACTAACATTAACTCCTCAGAACACAGAGATTTCTATATGAAAGTGGTTATTTTCCTGGAATTTGCAGGTAACCTTCAGGGACAGGGCTTTATTAAGATGTGATTCTGTTATTTTTCAGGATGTGGAATCTTTTCCAACAATCCAAAAATACAAGTTAGACTTCAAAAGGTGCCCTGTATTGACCCTCCAAATAATAAAATGTAAATTCCAAGCAGTTCTGTGTGTCTTCAAACCTTGTTAATTCCAGAAGGTAACCTGTGAGTTTGTTCAGACAAGCATTGTAATTTCAGTAACATAACCCTAAGAGGCAGGAAACAGAGAAGAAAATGAAACAGAATGAATCCTAATACATGGTTGTACCAAATATTCCTTATGGCTTAGAGAAGAAACTTGTCTAAAGCTACATTTGTTTATATTCTCATCTGTGGCAGCAACAATAAAGTAAATCTGCTGGAAATCTTTTTCAGATTTAGTAATCGTGTTTTTTTTATCGCAGAAATCTTTCTGCAACATGATTGGTCTAATCATCTACAAGTTTGTGTTGCATTTACAAATAAATTAGACTTTACATAAAAGAACATGTTTGAATTACAGCAATTCAAATTTACAGCAAATTCCAAATAAAATCATATTTTAGGGCCAGTCAGTTTGATGGTTGTAAGATTTGCTGTCATGGTTAATTGATTATCTAAACAGAGTAGCTGGCATTGTCTCTAAGTTGATTTAGTTGAAATCTGGGGTTACTCTGGAAAAGTACTGGAAAATGTGTTGAACTGATGGAGTTTCCATGCAGTAGACTGCATGCATGGTTACACAGGAAGCCTCAACAAAGAGCATGGATGCTAAGATTACAACACATGGAAAAAAGCATGACTTTTTTCCTGCTTTCGTAAACATGTTTCTTTCAGTTAGAAAATTCCTGACACTGTTATGTTTGTGTTCTGATTGTTGATGCATCTGATTTTAATTGCATGCATCCTCTAGCGTTAAAAATCAAGGCGAATAAATATATGTTTGTGGTTTGTTTTTAGAACGATTTAGAGAAATTACTTTTTTGTGAGAATTAGAAACCTTTTTACACCCTTCCTTGATATCACAGCAACCTATTTAATGTTAACTTTTATGTTAGAATAGAACGAAATGTGGCTTGAAATTCAAACATGAGACACACCTAAACTAGGAATCCATATAGGAAAGGAATCCATGAACAACCATTATGCAGAAAATAGCCTGGTTGGAAGATTTCCTATGAATAGAAGATGTTTTGAGGAATTTTAGTTCACTCTAAATTAGGATTGAACTGATGAACTTCTAACTGCCCTTTACTTCTATAACTTCAACATGATCATTTTCTGAACTGCCCATACGTTCGGGACCAATGATGGAATAATGCATTGGAAATATTTCAGTATTAATTGCTGATGCATATTAAGAAATGTTGATTTCAGCCTGGAAATCTACCAGTCTGGGCACCATAATGTCCAGCCAGATCTTACGAAGTTGGTTGCAGAAAAAAAACAAACAAACAAAAAAAAATCACGTAGAACATGAGCTGTCATCTAGTGCCCCTTTAAGGTCAGATTTCACTTGCTATGCATATGCTAACAGGCTAGCAGCCAACAGCAGCAGTTTCAGGTGTCGCATGGTGTTTGTTGGGTTCACATAAATCTCATTTTGGCATTTGAGTGGAAACTTAACACATCAACAGCCACTCTGACCTAACCCAGCCTTTGCAGAGGAAATTGCCCTCTAGGGTATTGGGGATCTTCTGCTTTCCAGAGATGGATGACTTTAACCTGCTAATGGTTCCTAGAAATCACTTTTTAACAGCAAGGATGGTCATCTGAAGACATTCCTCCTTCATAGCCAACAGTTCTGTCTTGTAGCTGCTTGGCTTTCCTCCATCAACATACACACAGGATGACTTCTTAGTTGAAAGAGGTGTCTCCATGGTGACAGAGCCAGCATTGAGTATGTCAGCATGCGACGGTGAGGAAGAGGAGCGCCTCTGGCATGCTGAGGACATAATAGCTGAGAGAGCACGACTAACATCATGCCTGGCACCCTCATTGACAAAACAGTACAAAATGGGGTCAGCTACACAGTTCAGGCTAGTCAGAGCCAGTGCTACATGGTATGCAGCAAACAGGGTCTCCTCTGAGCTACAGTCACACGGCTTCCTTAGAAAGATCACGCTGCGCACCAGCAGGAGTGTATGGTATGGTCCGAAGCACAGCAAAACTATGAGAATTAAACTCAAGGCTAGTCGCTGGATTTTGGCTTTTTCCTGTCGCTCCGTAGAGACGTTGCATCGTACCGCTGCCAGTATCCCTCTGTATGCCACTAGCATGGCAGTCCATGGTGTAAGGAAACCAAAAAATGTTCTGTAGAGGTTCATTCCCACCACCCAGTCCTGCATTGGATACTTTTCAAAGCAGAAGGTGTGATTGAACCGATCCTGGAAGAGTTCATCGTGGAAGAGAGGAGCAGAGTTGGCTACGATCTCAATGATCCAGACAATGGCACTGACGAAAACAGCTGCAGGAAGAAATGGAGGGAAGATTAGACATGGCTTACACATCCAGTTCTCTATCTAGATAATACTTTACCCAATAACCAAACATAAGGGTTGTGATCCAAGACTAAATAAACTCTGAGCTAAAGTCTGGGCTCTCACCATTTCAACACCTTGATTCTTTTCTCTCCAGATATTCTATTGTAGATTTGCTTCTCTGTTAAATCCACAAGATCTGGCCCAAACCATGATCCCTCCACCATCCCGCTTGTTGGCATCAGGTGCTGAATCTGTTTTTTTTACCCATCCTTTAAAAAACGCCAGACCTTGAGGTTGACTTAGTGTCCAATTCTAGTAAGATTTGGAATCATCTCTAAACATGTTTTCTTTTATCTGTGAATAATCTTTTTCTCCCTATAGTGAAGATTTTGTTAAAGAATTGTTAGTGAACAGACTGCAACTCTTTCCAGATTGTTTGACAGTAACAGTTGCCTCTCTAAGGTCATTGTATGACAGAGATGTTCAGGTTGGTTTTATTTTTTTAATTTTCTAGTATTATTTTTTTTATTTTGAGTGTTTCTGCTGTGCATTTTAAAGCAGGGCTAGAATGTCAGCAGACACTAAGGCATAATTCCTCTTAGGAAAGCGGTATTGACCGGGGTCTTACTCAGCAGCTCAGTGATTTTTGTCAGTTAAACGCTAAAAGATGCTTTAAGTCCCGATTCAAATAAGCCAACACTTTCTCTACATTACAGCTTTTCAGGGAATTACCTCCAGAGCTGAGAAGTAAAAACAAGAAAAAGTGCAGGTCTCGGATAACCTGGGTGTGGATGTTTATATTGTACCAGCAACTCAGAAATATATTTATGCCCAACACCTCTCTCTGGTTCAAAGACAATTCAAAAGATCTTATAAATGATAGTTTACCAAACAGTGAACCTGGACAACTATTTAAGCATTGATGTTATGTAATCAATTTACCCAGTGTTGATCAAGAGATCCAGAAGCATTTTTTATGTCTTTTAAATCTACCAAAATAAAAGTTTGTATCAATCTGTCTTGCATTTTGAAGGTGGTGGGACAGTTATTTAATAATATTCTTAATGTAGGTAAAAACTAAGGTCTGAGTCAGGGATACAGGGATCTGTTTGCTCAGATTCCAACTTTCAAAATGACATAAAATCTGAATAAGTTTCTCACAATGTAAGAGAACCCAGACAAACCAGTCTTTAGAAGTTTTACAAGGAGTCATTTTTCCTTTTATTTTCAAATTAGTATAGGTGTCCACATTCTCCTACTTTGCAAATAAACAAAACTGCATATTTGGTTCATTAAGACATGCTTGACATGCCGTTTAAAGTAACAATATTTCCTTTGTTGTAACTTTGGTTTTAATTTATATTTTTTTATGTACGCTCCTCTCGTTCATGCATTTTAGATTAGCTGTTAGCTAATTCTTAAGTTCTCTCACTTTATCATAATCCTTAATAATTCATATATATAAAAATACTGTCAACACAGCTGTGACATTTCTACTGTTGGGCTTTATTAATAAGCTTGGTTTATGTTTAATCTCTCTTGCATGAAAGCGATCCTATCCCTTTATTAACTGATTTTCCTGTAACGGTCAGGAAATAAGCTCCCATTTTCTTAAACCATTTCATTATTTGGGTAATTAAATATAAAAAAAGCTGTTACTGTGTCAGTGGATGTCTTGTCTCAATAAATAGTCCCTTCCAGTCACACATGACAAACAATATCCTTACAGACCAATTTTCATTGGCTTTTCAGAAGAGAATCCTACCTGTCTTGATTCGTCGAACTTTAACAAAGCGCATGGGGTATGCCACCGCCAGGTACCTGTCCAGTGATATACAGCACAGGAAGGCGATGCTAACGTAGATGTTTGTGTAGAAGATAAAACCAAACAGCTTGCAGCTCTCTTGTCCATGAATCCAGTCATCGTGCTGCAAGAAGTAGTCAATCCATAGAGGAAGAGTGATTATGTAGAGGAGGTCGGCCACTGACAGGTTGATCAGGTAGATGCCAAGCTCGTTGCGCTGACGTACCTTAGGAAAAACAAGGCACAGATTTAAAGATTAGAGGAGTAAATAAAAAAAATGATAATGGTAGGTGGCTAGTTTTATCTAAAGTATTTATAAGTAACCTTTAGATATTTATGGATATTATGTGTGTTTAAGTAACTGTGAGGCAGATTTAATGAAAGGATGAAATATAAATAGACCAATTTAATTGGTGATTTCTTTTATATCTTTTGGAGGAATGTGTATTTGACAATTGAATATTGTCAGCTGTTGCCTTTAATCAACACCTTTTCTTTACTTTCTCAGGGTTATAATGATTTTATTTGTATGCTTTATATTTTTATTACAAAGTATAATTTATTAAAATTAAAACATATTATTTTTCCTTTATTATAATAGTAAAACAGGATTGTATCTACCTAACTGTATTGCATCTCACTCATCAAACGACACACATTAAAAAAGTGCAGATTAGTTGTTCTTTTTTGTTAGGTATCTAAACATTTTAATTAATTATCTAATTTACTTATTAATAACATGCCTTATTAAAATCTTATTTTCCATAATTGAATGTAGTTAAAATTCAAATAACAGGAAAGTTTTTTTAGGAGGGTTCTGTGTAAGCTGTGATTGGTTGTTTGGTTTTGTGGGAGGAGTTTGTATGGCACATGATCAGATTGACATCTATAGAAGGAGTTTAAAGCAAGTGGGACCACTTTTTCCAAACAACTTTGTTGCCATAGATAACGACTTTCCAGACCCTTCTGAGCCTTTTTTTTTTTTTTTAAAAAGCAACTGGAAAAAAATCTATTGACTTTTTTCTGTTTTTTAGAGATGTTGGTAATAACATGAAAGCATCAATTGCTTTTGAGTTTCCTGGCTTCAGCAAGCAGCGACTGCTGCTGCGAACCGCTTCTTTAGAAATCACTTACAAGCAGTGAGAATCAGCGGCAGACTGAGCCTGCAGCCAGGGAGGTTTCCACACTGGAAATCAGCCACACGTGCACAAAGATTCCACTGAACACCCCTTGATTAAAAAGCAGGTATGATATTCAACATATTTCTTTGCTTTCATTAAAACCTTTGTACTAAAATTGATCCCTTCCTACAAAAAATTCATGCACGGCCTCATCCACTGCGTGTGTCTCTTTTAAGTAATTTGCATTTCATAACAAAAGAAATGTGCTGTATGGTGGAGCAGCTGGTAGAGCTGTTGACTTGCAGCAAGAAGGTCCTGGGTTCAATTCCCAGTCCGGGGTCTTTCTGAATGGAGTTTGCATGTTCTCTCCGGGTTCTCCGGCTTCTTCCCACAGTCCAAAAAAAACATGACTGTTAGGTCAATTGGTCTCCCTAAAATTCTCCCTAGGTGTGAGTGTGTGTGTGCACGGTTGTTTGACGGACTGGACTGGCGACCTGTCCAGGGTGTACCTCGCCTCTCGCCTGAAGCGCAGCTGGAGATAGGCACCAGCAACACTCCCGACCCCATTAGGGACAAGGGTGTAAAGAAAATGGATGG
>JAUZNJ010089911.1:0-22612 GCA_034780135.1 Jordanella pulchra | reverse complement strand
TATCTATCTATCTATCTATCTATCTATCTATCTATCTATCTATATATATATATATATATATATATGTATATATATATATATATATAAATGTATATGGAGCTTACAGCTGAGCAATAAATGCAATCTTGGACAAGTCCATCCTTTCTCCACCCACACTGACGTCAAGTTCTGACTGAATATTAAATGAGGCAAGACTGCTCATTAAATATGAAACAGTCATTACATCAGTTCTCTGTATGATTTCTTTTTCCCCTCACAGTAGTCACTACTTAATCTTTCAGCTATTTCATACATATCAATGTTAAACTGATGCATCCAAGTCTATAAATATAACGGTCCAGTGATGTCACTAAAGGTAAAAAAGGTCATTTTGAGCCAGAGAGAAGGTCACTGGGACATGTGAACCACCAGTGCAGTGATGGTTTTCACTTACAGTGCAGCCGCACCCCTCCTTACATGCTCGTGAGAATATTTTAAGGGTCTCCGAACCTCTTCCTCTGCCCCCCTCCTCCCCGTACTATCTTGGATATGATTTTGGGCCAACTGGCATTAGTTGCACACGTGGCAGCTTGAGCTACTGGTGCACCTAATAAATGGATTGCCATGGAAACTGGGAATTGGGCATGACGAGTGAAATATTGTTCACCTTCTTTGCTGTGGAAGGACGGTCTGCAGCCAAAGGAGTACAGCTCGCTAATCTAATAATCTCTTTCCTCTAGAGAAATCGTTATTAAAAATAATTCTCGGGGGGGGATCAGAAGCAGAGAAAGGGAGGTAGATGAAAAGAAGGATTTCAATTATCAAAAGCCTCTTTTACAACAAATCCCCCCAGGATTTAGGTGCTTTTTGCTGTCTGTGTGTCTATTTTAAGGGGACCAACACTAACTTCAGCATTTGGAGTTAATCTGCTGCAGTCACTATTATCAGAGCCCTGTATTTGCTAACTAAGGAGGGGCTGAGGTAACTTTGCGGTATGACGATGACCAGTTGGCAGAGAGAATTTAAGGTGGATTGGACCTTCAGAGACACTTTTACTCATCTTTGACACACATTAGATGAGCTCAACTGAATGCGTCGATGCAAAACCGATCACAGGAATTACCCAGGGGAGTTTTCTTTAGTGTTGATTATTCCAGATAATGAAAAAAAACCTGAAAATATGTCCCAAGTTTAACCCAATGGGAGGTTTTGACATTCATTTAAATCAGAATACTTTCTTTTATTTTATTTATGGCCCTACCTTTGGCTCCTCAAAGTTGGGTGAATCTTTGAGTCAGTAGGGGGGTTAAAGTCAACCCACCAATGTTATGCTACTGAGATGCAAAGCAAGGTAGTCACAGCCCTACATCAGCCCACTTATTCAGGGGTTACCTGACTTTGCAGGTTTAGGGTTTGGCCTAATTACAGTAGACTAGCAGGGTTTTGATGTCATGCCCGTATCTTTTCTCTCTTTTTTTTTTTTACATTAACTCATATTTGATGGGTCACCGTGTAGCATCCAAAGACAGAATTGAAGTGACCATTGGTAAAAACAAAACAAAAAAACAAGAAAAAGACATCAAACATAATCAATATGTTTGAACTTAAACAAGGTTTCTGACAATTATTTCATGTGTAAAACTTATATATCTCTTAGGTTCTGCACAGCCTCTTAAGGTCCACAACACAGGCTTGAGTTTTGAAAGCATGTTTGTTTGTCTAGGGTATCCACGTATCTGTCAACGATCTTCATACACTAGGGGGGCGGCTGCAGGTTTATTTTAGGTAAAAATGGACCTCCAATTTTTCTTGAGGTACAGTTGAAGTAGACCCAACAATCTTTTGCCTGAGATTCCAGCCCATTCTGGTAGGATTGAGTTGCTTCACATCTTGAGGAATAGATGTATAAATGGCAAGGCGTGTCTTTGACCAGCAGGCTGTGGGGTTCAGAGTAAAGAGAAATAATTTTGGGAGATAATTTGTTAGCTGAACAATTTAAGGTAGTTTTTCTATTGTAATATCAAGGTGTTCGAATAAATCAAAAGCTGCTTGAATAGAATATATGGGCATATGCAGTATTTCAGTTTCCATACACTAAAACTTTGCTTTTCAAGTATTCGCTTTAGCTATTTGCATTGCCTTACTATTCTTAAACTCTTATATGGTTGAGATCTTAGTTATCAACATCATAAAGTTAGGGAGATTGGTGAGAACGTCAAGATGAAGGATTAAACATTCTAACTTGTGCTATCTACAGTTGTGGTGAAGAGCTTTTTTGAAACAGAAGATATCACTGGACTTATTGTTTTTCTGTAGGAACTGGAATTCTGCTTAAGTGGTTTGCTTTTTAAAATCTCAGGTCAGTTGAATATCACCGTCTTAGTTAGTGGTCAGTAGCCCAGAAGCAGATCAGTGATGAGCTCATCCTTGTTGGTTTATGCCAGAAACCTTTTGTGAAATACACCAATGATCAAACTATTTGCTGTCTGTCTTCCAGGTGACGGAGTTGAATGAGGCTCTGTCCAACGAGGAGAGGAACCTGCTGTCTGTGGCCTACAAGAATGTGGTGGGCGCACGCCGCTCCTCCTGGAGGGTGATCTCTAGCATAGAGCAGAAAACATCTGCCGATGGTAACGAGAAGAAGATCGAGATGGTGAGGGCCTACCGGGAGAAGATTGAAAAAGAGCTTGAGGCGGTCTGTCAGGACGTGCTCAACCTCCTAGACAACTTCCTGATAAAAAACTGCAGCGACACGCAACACGAGAGCAAGGTCTTTTACCTGAAGATGAAGGGTGACTACTACCGGTACCTGGCCGAGGTAGCCACCGGCGAGAAGAGGGCCACGGTGGTGGAGTCCTCAGAGAAGGCCTACAACGAGGCCCATGAGATCAGCAAGGAGCACATGCAGCCTACCCATCCCATCCGCCTGGGCCTGGCTCTCAACTACTCTGTGTTTTACTACGAGATTCAGAACGCCCCAGAGCAAGCTTGCCATCTGGCCAAGACTGCCTTCGATGATGCCATTGCCGAGCTGGACACCCTCAACGAGGACTCCTACAAAGACTCCACTCTCATCATGCAGCTGCTCCGAGACAACTTGACACTGTGGACAAGTGACCAGCAGGATGACGAGGGAGGGGAGGGCAACAACTAAAGGGAAGCCTCACTTCTCAAATAGAAAAATAAAAAAATTAAGAAGGGCCGGTGGACTTTGGCAGCCGCTTTTGCCGATGAACCTACCGCAGCACCAGTTCTTTATTTTTCCATGTGTTAAAAGAAAAGAATCAAAAAGAGAGGTTAAAGTAGGAGGTTAAAATCTTAGTTTAAATATATATAGAAATATATATGATAGTTGAAAAGGGGGGCCTCCGTCTTCTTGATTTTCTCTTTGACATTTGCCAAAAACCACTGATATGTCAGTCAATCAGCCTGAAGTGGTTGTTGTTGGATTGAAATGGCAGCCTCACACTGGCATAGGAACTGATCTTGTTCTGTCGAGATAAGCTGCTTATTTAGATTTTTGCGTGATAGAGATGAATTTCATTCACTTGAGAGAGAAAATGCTTGACTGGGGGAATTTTAAAAAAGGCCTCACAAGAAAACTAGGTTGCATTGGTTCCAGTAGTATGCGTATATGAGGGCCATGAAAGCTGTTAATCTGACACTAAAATGTCCACACAAAAAAAAAACTCAGACAAATATCTGCTCACACTCTTACAGGACTGATTTACCTAATTATTAAAAATAAGGACGAAGTTAGCTCCCTTACTGCTAATTAAGCTGTTTTTGGCGTCCTACAGATAAAGTCTGTTGTGTTACTGGAACCATCGATTCTTTTTCGGAGGTGAGGGTTAATAAAGGCAGAGACTTAACGAAACGAATTACTATTAAAAAGAAAAAAAAATAAAGATAAAAGCAGCTTCAGAGTTTGTGGTTTACTTCTGTGTTTGTTTTATTAAATGCACATGCCTACTATACTGTTTCTTCAGTGTAAGATGACAACAACAATAATATCGCTTATTCAATATTGTGCATGCTGGTGATGTATTTATATACAGTAGCTTGACTTTATTAACTTATACTGTGGGTGTTAAGTATTCATAAGAAAACAGGCTTTGTCTGATGTTGATTTTTAATTTATAATTTATTTTTATGTTTTTTTGTTTGTTTGTTTTTTTTTGATTTGCTATACCCAAATGGTGATCGTAAAAATTGACCTGTAATGGGCGTTGCTTTAGTGACATGCAATATGTGTATTTCATTTGTTAATGAAAGAAAAAAAATGAATGATTAAAAAAAAAAAAATACCCACCAGTGCTTACTTAATCTTACCAGCTGGTGTTTTGTCACTTTGAAGTATGATTATAATATATTTTGTTCGTTGAACAGTATTTAAAAGTACCTTTTTTTCTGTCATGCTATCCAGATTTAATGATAATCGTGACGTTTCTAGGCTCAATGTTTCTGTTTTGAATCCACTACATGGACCATGTTTTTGTTTCTGACGGTATACGTTAAATTTATTTTATTTTATTTGTTTTTATACCTTTTTAGCTGTTTTCCTGAGTGACAAAAATATCTTGAATGTGAGTCATTATGTAGCAGTTGCACAAGAATCGGAATCATAGCTATGATAATAAAAAAGAATATGACTAAATTATACATGCACCATTTCCATGGTGGCCTAGTGTATTGTTGTATTGTCACCCATGAGTACACTTTGCTTTTTGGAGGAAGCACTTCATTCGTAGGTCGTTTTATTGTTTTTGTGGGCTTTATTTCTGTGCCTGTATCATTTTATATGCCTCATTTGCAAGTTAATCTCTAGCATTTAAAAAGGGAATATATTACAGTATTTTTAATATCCTGCAAGCATGTTAAGGTTATGCACATCTTACACTAATGCACACCATTACATCGCAGGGAGAGTATAGACAATTCGGTAAAGGGTTCACCTCTTTAGGACAAACTAAATAAGCTGCTGAACGGGTTTGTTGTCTTTAATGCTGCTACTTCTATAGATAATGAATATATTCACATGGACAGCAGGTTTTTTTTTTAAAATATTATTTTCTAATCTCTGGTTTGATGGTTGAAAGGGGGAAACCAGAAGCCTTAAGGTCAGTAACACAACCTTGCACATGTATGCCAATTATGTGTCTCCATCATGAGTCAGCCTGCATGAGCTCACACTATGTCACAGCTGCTTTGATTTATTTTTAGACGTCGCAAAGTGCAGAAGGTCTCGAAATGCTCGTCGGACAAATGGTTCGAAAAACTAATGCTTGCACGGCGAAACTGTTATATTTTACGTTAACTTTGAAGGGTTTCTTTTGTGAAGAGTTGACACTTTCATTCATTGCCAAGAAATTACACTTTTTGCATTTTTGAATTTTTGATTGATTTCCTCTGATTATTTGGCTGTTATTCTTAGGTTTTGTTTGAAATTATTGTTTCTGTGACTCAGCATCGTGCATGTACTAGTTATGAGGAAGTTTGATCAAGAGGATCTGACCTAAGGTTTAAAATGGGAAACAGTCTGTATGGTTAACGATTTTTGTTGAGGTTGCCATCTGTTGTCCATTAAAGTTATTTGTTTATTACTATTAATCTATATATTCATTTTTTTGTCTAATTCAGCCATGTATTTCCATAATGCATCAACACTCATCAACTCATCTTCATTTTGCAGGGATAAATCTTTGCCTACACACTGCCACACAGGAACTCACTATGACTTTATATAACCCACTGAGGGTCTCATAACGTGTGTATGTGTGATGATATATGTGCATGCTTGGATCTACTTTCAGGTGGGTACTGTATGTGTTGTATAAACCTGCACTGATGACTGCGCTGAGTGCTTGTGGGTGAGCATATGAGATGGAATCTGTTTCCACTGCAGAGCAGAGACACAGCCAACTGATACACAATACACATAAAAAAATCTCCTTTAGATAAATCATGAAACACCTTAGCAAAAAACTAAAGTATTGTGCATTATCAGATAATGCCAGGAAATCATCTGTTGAGGGTTTTATTTCCCCCTTCCCTGTCATGTTCGCACAAAAATAACGGGCTATCTGTGCTGCAGATCTGTGTTTGAAACAGAAGGATCTAGCCCTACTGATTGATAAGCTGAGGTAGGAACTGCTGGACCCCCCCCCCCCCCCACTCCTCACCACCACCCTCAGACTGCAGCCTCTCTTGCTGCAGCCTGCTGCACTGAAGCTTTCATGAGATGAAATTCTGTGCTTTGAAAGGTCCTCTTCGCCAGCCAATAGCTGAAAGGCTCTCTCTTCACAGCCTCCAATCCCGTTTCTGTTACTAGGGCTATAATAAGTATCCCACCATCAGCCGAGCTCCTTGCTACTCTTGCTGCAGACACCTTTTGCATCTTAGAACAAAAAAAAAAAGCAACCCCAAGCTTGAAGGCGTCAGGATTCAACATCGACCTGCCTGAGTTTTAATGCAGTGCAACACTTTCAGGCACACTGACATACCGGATATCGGAAAAATCTGATGACATTACAAGTCCCTGACCACTCAGGAGACAGCTGATGGATGTGTAATTGAATCTCCAGAAGCTACAGACTCACATTAGAGCTTGCATGACAAATTCTTTTCAATTGAAGCAACACTATATAGACACTTGTGTTTGAATGATATGGATTTCATAATTATGGTACATTTTGATAAGTAAATAGCAGTATCTCCCTACATGAGAAATTACTCCCTTAAAACATTTTTTCTGGTGTTTTTGTTGTCACTTCGAGCCTGAGCCAACACATTAATATCTTTTAAAAAGGAAAAACATAAAAAATTAAAATACTTCCAGAACTACCTTGTAGTAAATCAGACAATTTTCCTGTTTTGGATCAGTTAGAGTTACCAACATATTATCTATCAACCAAACATCAAAACAATTACAGCTGTTCAAAATTAAACAGATGCAGAAATCTCTAGAATATTTCATGGCATTCTAGGCTTCTGATAGGTTCAATTACAACATATGAGTTAACTTTAAACACACCTATGCAAGGGATTTATGGGGACACCCTAAATGTAACTTTGTGTAAAAACAAGAGAAATCAATCATCAGTGTGAGTCTGGGCCATCCCTATGTACAGTTTCTGAACTTGTGTTCAACCTTTAAAACAATTAATGGACATATAAACATATTTGCTCCAGAGATGGGCCTCTAATGATGTGAATTGCAAACATTAGCTTAAAAAAATAAAATTAATAAGACTTTGTAAAGATGCTGGTTAAAGCCTGTCAATACAGTATAAGTCCTGCATTAGCATGGGCTGAAACTCCACTCGTAGAGGAAGAAGCCACTATGACTAACAGAAGAGCTAAATCACAGTTTGAAAACGCACTTAAACTTTGGAGACATTTTATATTAACAACAATGTCATATACAAAGAGGCATCTGGACTTTTTGCTTCAGGAGGGACTGGTGCATTCCAGAAAATATTTGACATCATGAGAAAAGACCACTGAAGCCAGGAAGTTAAAGCTTGGCCATAAATAGCTTTTCAAAATGGATGATGATCCACCAAAAAATGCATGCCACACCTGTATTTAAGGCTTCAAGGTTCTGTGTATGAGTCTGATCATCTTTCCTTTATCACTGGACAGCATCATCTTAGAAACTAGCAGCTGCATCCCAGTCTGTCTTGCATGTAAATAGAAAAAAACATTATCAGGGGTAAATATAAGCACGTAATCATTGTAACTACTGGAATAACAACATAATTCTGTTGGCTACAAATCTTCCAGACAATCTTTTTTTCCTCCTGTCTTGTTTTTTTTTGGCATTTAAAGAACCAGATTATTTTGCTCTTTCTCCATCTGTCAGTTTGTGACATTTGCTCAAAAATTATAACAAGGTCTAGCCTCTCATGCTGTTGTCTGTTGCTTTTACTTAACACCATTCTGCACACATGCAGCCTTTCTGACTAAAACAAGCCGTCTGTGGCTCATTGGTCTCACTATAGATGTCTGACTCATTCATCATAAACCAAAGGTTAAGGTTCTGAGCCTAGTTGGGCATTACGCCAGACTAGCAACATGCATTTACCCCAAAATCCCAAAGACAGACTTACTTATAATTAACACTTTTGTTTTTTGATCACAAACCAATAAGTAACCCATCAGGAGAATAAAACTTGCTGATACATTCCTGAGCAGTTCCCCAAACAGTGGTGTAAAGTTTTGGAAGTTTTAGAAAACAAATCACACAGATCTGCAGTTTATAGATCTTAAGGCAGATAATAGCTGTACAGCTCCCAAAATATCAGGCCATTAGAGGTAGAAAAGGAGGGGCAAAAGAGCGATGGAGAGGAAAAAAGAGGGGACCGAGAACAGAGACAGATCTATAAATAGGCTCCCCTGCAGCCAGAGAGTAGACAGCGAGTAGACCAGAGACATCGATGTGACAGCCTCCCCACCAAAGAAACAATATGCATATCTGCATGGAATGAATCGTGTCCTATAGCTAAAGGACCTAATTCACGAGTTTGTCTCACAAGCATAAACACACAAACATGGCTAATAATTGCAGAAGTAAGAAATAAGAAAATGCAGAGGCATGCTGACATTTTCTGCAACAAAGACAGCTGTTATGCTTGACTGCTTCAAAATAAATCATTTAAGCTAACATGTAGACATTGTATTATTTATCAAGTGGTGCCACAACACTTAGTTTTTTTTTTATAAAGCTATTTGAGCGAGAGCCTTTCCAAGAGCATTCAGAGCTGCTTTTCACCTATTTATCTTTTTGTAGCATCAGTAGTTTCATTATTCACTTATTTTTTGGTGTATTTTTTAATAACTATCAGATGTGATTATTTTTAACTACAAAGACTTGTGTGATGATGATAAGTTTGTAAAAGGTGAGTCTAAAATTAAATCCCCCACTCTCATCCACATCCTTTTTACTGTGTTACATAACCGTTTGGATTTTATGTTCTTCCTTTACTGCAACTGCAAAAAAAAAAAAAAACAAAAATAGAAAAAAAAACAAGATTATGCATCATTATGCAATGCATACATCTAATTCCTTTGACCTCTTTAACAGCGAAATGATTGATGATTATGATTTAAAATTTTACATCTGTATCAGGTGTAAATAATTGATGGAAGGGTTTCTGATTCAACTTTCTTTATAAACGTTTTATTGTCTCCTTGTCCTTGTTTTGCAGCGATGAGTCCACCCTGATGAAAACACTTGAAAAAAACTGCTTTCCCTGGATTTTAAAGCACTTCCAATCTTTTCGCACTTCCTCACTGTAAGATGTGCTTGCAAAACTATTCAACTATCCATAAAAACCTTAATATATTTTAGTGGGATGTTACCTAATAAACCAACACAAAACAAAGAATAATTGTGAAAAAAGATTTCAACTTTAAAGACCTAAAATGCAGGCCATAGATTGGTATTCAATCTCTAAATCAGTGTTTTTTATTATTACCATTAGCTTTAAATAAATCTGAAAGTTTGGGGGGTTTATGTCTCGACCACATCTGACTGTTAAAACTTTGAAACTGTTGGGTCAGATTCCTTTTTTTCGCTAATAAGAAAACGTCCCACAGCATGATGCTGCCACTACTGCAGGGATTATAAATATAGTCATCTTTGAGGACAATGTATTTTCTCTGCTCTACACAAATATGCACTACCTTGTGTTATTGACATAAAATCCTAACAAAATACATCAAAGTTTCTTTGTTGTGACTTGACAAAATTCCAAAATGTCTAAAAACACTTTACATGATTTTATCTTAATGTCTAGCCTGTAGTGCAACGTTTTAAAATCAGCTCCCTTGGTGCAAAGTGGTTGACAAATTCTACCTCCCCCTGTTTGTGGGTCTGCTGTCTGTCATCAAAGATGGTGATTCATTATGGATGTGGGCACAGGGGATTCCCCATGGTGCAGGGAGTAAGCATTAAAAGCCTACCACCTCCACTTTAACTCCCCGTTTGAAGAAGGGAAGCACAGTTCAACTGACAGCAAACTGTTCTGTCAGGACGTGAGGAATGAGACGCAGCCAAAGGTCAAAGGCTGAAACTGAAGAGGTGAAGTACGGTGTGGTGACTGGGGTGGAGCGTTAAAAGCGGGAGCTGAGGATCAGAGCTCTGCTGAGGTTCAACTAGCTGGCTTTGTTTGCGGAACCTAACAGCAAGTCTGGGTGTGGGAGCAGACGCTAAAGAGAGTTTCCCCCTGACCACCGACGAAACACGGAGACCACAGTCACCATCCCCCTCCCCCATACAAAGGCTCTATTTTACATTTGAGCGTAGAGTAGAAAGAACAGAAGAGAAGCAAGCGGGATGCTACATGGCTGCATGAGGTAAAGAAAACCAGCAGTCATACAGTGAAGTTAGTACTCCGCACAAACGCTGTATTGTGCTGTTGCATGGCAACTGTTTCCACAGAAATCTTTGCTCAGAAACACTCCTCTTTGGTCGTCACATAACTGCAGCGAGCAGGAAAAAAAGGACAGGCAGAAGGAATACAAGTCAACCATTTTAGCCTGTAACAGCTGAGCCGTTATTTAAATTCAACTCTAAAGACATTTACCATGGAGCCCATTGGTTGAAAATGACACATGTGGTTGGAAGTCTTAACCTTTCTGTTTCCAGTTCATAACTTCATTGCATCTGACACATCAGGATACAGTAAAATACTGTCTGCAGAAAACAAAGACCGTTGTTTAAATTCATGCATAATCTTGACAAAACAAATTCTAATCCTGAAACTGTAACTGATCTCTAATCCAATTTGGTTTAAAGAGATGGTAGATTCATGTGTGGACTATATAAAATAAAAGACAGTCAGATGAGATGTGTTCTAACTAGAAAGAGAAAAAAATAGGATGCCTAAAGTTAAGAGATTAAAAAAAATATAAATTTCTCTATGAAGAAGAAAAACTGTGACTGTTTTATAGAATTTGCTATCTTGTGCAAATAAAACAACCTGACTGCAACTAAACAATAGTTAGGTTTTAGACATTAAAAACAATCTGTTTTCCTACTTAAAACAGCCTAGATAATCGTACTACTTTTAGTTTAATCCCAGGTTGCTCCATGAGAGCTACTCAGTGTGGCAGCATGCTGCTCCCTAAAGGATGAGTTAAAGGTGGCACCGTAAAGGGACCTTTGTGAGGAAAGCTTGCTCCACTCCTCACCTTCAGCTGCGACATGTTTAAAGTGTTTCTGTCACATAGAACTACTTTAAACTCACCAACAGGATCTCAATAATGTTAGTATCCACACTTTGATTTAGCTTATTACTCAGATAGTCCTTGTACTGCTGCATTTAGGCTGAATGTGACATTGCAGCACCATCTGAAACATGATGTCATTCTATAATAAAGATGAGCTGGTTGCTGCTGTACAGCATCCTTCTTTCCACATCCAGGTTTTACACTATTATCATGTTTAAAGTAAGAATGTTCTCTGTCCTGGTGTCCAAACCATTCAGGTTTAAGCTCATCGACCTACAGAACATTATTCCACAAGTCCTGATCTTTTTCGGCTTCCTATCTGTCAAACCTAGTTTGCCCTTAACAGTGTTTTATTCTTCTCAGAGCCCACAGCTTTTTGTTTTTGCATGACTTCAACAAAAGTAAAATGTTTTTCATATCTTTTTAATTCTCCAAACATGCATTTTTAAATCAGTTGCAGCCTCTCATAAGTCCAGTGATAACATTAATGTTTGGGGCGTTTCAGTGTGATCTTGCTTGGAGGGTCAAACCTTGTCCTGTACCTGTGGCCTGTAGTGAATTTGGAGAGCAGATTTTATTTTGTTTTATTTTTTTTGAGGTATCTTAATCCTGAACAAGACTCATAGGCACTCTTCTAAAAAAGGCACAGGCATCTTTTTGGATCTCACATTAGTATGCACTCTTGATTCAAAAAACTAAAAGGGTTTTAAACCAGCTTCCATGTGCTTTTCATGTGATATATCATTTGGAATTTTAGCTATTTTACTAAACTTAATGTGATTGTGTTGTCATTTATTGCTTACTAGAAAAAAGGCTTTTCTGTAGTTTGAAAAAGGTTTTTTGTTTGATCTTGTTTTCTGGTCATACTAAAAACATCTAGTTTTACAGTATAATCAACTAAGTAGGAATAAGTGCTTTAGATTAATGATCAGACTGATAAAAATACTTTGATGGTGGAAATTAAATCAACCCTATAAAGCAAAATCTAAAATAAGGGGTTCTTTCAAAATGTTTTATTTGGTCTGTTTTGTGCTTTAATGTTCATAAACTAACAGTTAAAAAATGTAACAACTGAACCAAGATTCAGGCTGACAGAAACCAAAGATATGAAGGTTATCTTTTCAGCTCAACTTTAACAACACCAAATATTCCAGAGAAATGTGCAGCAAACATCTCTGCCAACCACTGATGGCCAAGTCACAAGCTGCAGCTATAGAGCAAAAAACGAGCACGTATAAAAACAGTTTATTTCCCTGGGCTGTCTCTCTAATGAACACAGCAAATACAGTCTGGATACTCAGCTATTCTGCTTGGAAACAAATATACTGCACTCTCACAACATGGGTTTCTCTTTGTATAAAAGAAATAAAAATAATGAATTGGAGACTGTTCACACACACAACTGCTTCTTATCATTTTATACAAATTCAACTGACGCTGTTATCATGTGAGCAAACCAAAGTTAAAACCCTGTTTGTTCACACAAACTTGACCAATTAAGTTAATTTTGATTCTGATATTTTAAATTCTATTTCTAATTGAAAAAGCAAACCTCCACCAAGCAGAAAATTTTGCAATAAATTATGATTTACACCCGAAACTCACACATAATCTGGATCATTACCAAATTAAAATGAACTGTTCCTTAGCAGGAGGCGCACCATCGTTAAAAAATGTCCATATAAGTCATAAGCTTTCAATTGATCATCCTGCTAACAAATCAACAATGTTCATTTTTCTTGTGTTTTTGTCTTCAGTAAAATGTATCCAGACTTTTTGAGTCCAATGGTGAGGCTGTGAATAGTCACTGCTGCCACTCTCTGGTTTAGTGGGGAACTGCTTGTTCCGCCAAATATCCTTATTTCATAATGCTAGAGAATCTTTAAAAAAATAAACCCTGTATCCAGATTATGATCTGGATTATCACCAGAAATTTTATAGATTGTTTCTTGGCGTGAGGGACACATCTGATGAAAATTTCATTAAAATCCATCCATAGCATTTCAAGTTATCCTGTACACAACTGGCAACACTAACCTCAGAAAGCTGAAGGCAGAAGGAATTTTAATTTTCAGGTAGTTCAAGCCTACATCAAGATTAGTCAAAGAGTCGCCTCACAAGAAAAGCATTCATGTTTTAGAAAGCTGAGAAAGAATCAATTAACGGTGCTCTTTGTTCCTGTAAGTGATGCAAAGATTTTGTTTTTGTGTAATAGTCCCAAATTTCCAGTCTTAGTGGATATCTGAGTCACAGCTTTATGTTTTTCTGGAGAAGCTCCAGGCTTGAAAACATGGTTATTCATCCAGAAATATACAAAAATACAGGAAAACGAACAGAATCAGATCTCAGCAGAAAATACTGCAGGTCTTTATTCATTTTTTTCTTGCTTTTTGTATAACATGGAGAATTACCTTTGCTTTTACGGTCTCTGTTGTCGCATATTTCTTCAATCACTACTGTCTGCAGTTTTTTTTTCAATGCCATAACATAATGTTTAATGCTATTATCTTAAAAAAAAAACGTAATGCTTCAGCAAGGATGTACAAACATAAACAAACACAAAATTTTATGTTTTTTGTGCGATTTTGATGTGTTGGTTTTAAATTACAATTTTACATGATACATACAACATTATATATAGAAAGATTTTCATACAATTTAACATTTTTATGAGAAAACCTGGAATTTCTTTCACTGTTGAGTTCCATGAGATCTTTGCTGTTTATGCAACTTTGCCCTCTTCTGTTCTTTAAACTGAAGTACGTAAAACACTCTGAGCCTGACAATTCGGATTAAAAAATAAATGAAAAATAAAAAATACTTTGATTTTATGCACACAGGTGAATATTTTAAACTTCAATTATGAATAAAGGCCTTTGCGTTTTATAAATAAGTAACAAAATGTTGCCATCTAGTGTTTGATGATGAACATTGTACTGTGGATGTTGCATAACACATAACCAAACATTCAAACTCAAATTTGAATTACTTATTTATTTCTTCAGTGCTGTAGGAAAACATAAAAATACGATAATATTTACATTTTTAGTCTAAATACATTTAACATTCATAGACATCCAGGCCAGTTGTAACCTAAGCTTAATGAGAAAAGCTAAAATGCACAAAATGGACAGAATATCTATCCTGACTGTTAAACCCTTAAGCATAGATAGTGTGTTATTCTAAAAACTATTTTATTCTCAAGATTCCCCGCAGAGAGTCAGAAGCTTTATGTTAACAAATTGAACATTGAAAACCAATTAACAAGGGAAATGAAATGGATCAAATAAATGTACAAAAACGAGCTTTTCTGTTGCTATCCTGCAGTTTGAACCCAAACATGCATTTAATCTGCATTTTCTGCGAATGATTCGTCCTCATACAAATCCTCCAACTCTCCTTCTCTGCTCCCTTCTCTGCTGATTTTTCTGTGGGAGACAAATGTTTGTTAAACCTGTTGATCACATTAAGTAATTATTCAGATAAGGAGGGTAAACGGGGGAGAGGAAGGAGAGGGTTTACTATACGACAGATGACAGAGAGTCTGTTTTATAGCACAGCTCATTAGTTTTCCTCCAAGAGGAGAAAAGAAAACAGAGAAACTACAAACAAAACTCTCATGATCTCAGGATTTATTTATTTTTTTTTTAGCTAAAGCTAAGAGCTTTGTTTTGTCATGTTCAATTGAAATCCTCTTAGGGTAAACCAACATGATGAGCTGAACTACACATAAAGCGCCACGTACGAAGCTCAGCCTAAAACGCTTCTTAAAACATTTTACCTTGAGGATGGATGAGGCAGAGGCGAAGACCCCAGTAAGCCCCAAGATCCTCTGCAAGAAGGGGGTGGGATATAAGAAGCAAGAGTTTATACCCCAATACACTTTATAATAGACACATTTTATTACAGCATTACTGCAGCAGCATCATATAAATAAGGCTTTTATTGAGAAAATAAGGTGAGACGTATAAGGAAGGCAGGAAGTTAACAGTTTGTAGTTTAGGGATAGAATGAAGGGTAAGATGGAACGCAATGATTCACAGATAAATTAAAACAAAAGGATGTGATGTTCAGTGTACATTTTAGATACTAAACATTAAGATTGTGATGAGATCTCTTGGCAAAAGAAATATATAAATATCAAAACCAAAAAGATCGTTTCTACTGAAGTAAAGTCTGACTAGAGAATCTTTGTTGCACGTACATTCTTGGTGACCATATGGCCTTTTCTTGTGAAGAAAATGTACGCTTTGACATGAATCGTTGAATCGTTTGTTCACATAAATAGCTAAATACATGACAGAACTTACACGATTTAAGAATCCAGGTGTAGTGCTACCAACTTACTAAAGATCAATCATAGGCTGAGTATTTTAGAAAATTGCTGACCCACTGTGTCGAAGATATTATATTTTATAAATCCCTTACTTTAACCTTTATCATAAAAAGGTTTAATTAGAAAAGGAGCCTATAACTAATTATCTTTTAAAACAGAATGACTTCAAATTACTAAACTCCCTTAAAATGATGAAGCTAAAATGACAACAATAATAATAAGTACACTGTAAAAAAATCTGTAATATAACAGAACATTTCCTTGAAATGTTCTGCTGAAAACTTTTCTAAACTAATGAAATTTTTTACAGATTTTTTTTTCTCTAAATGTTTCTCTAATATAAATTACTTTAAAATGTTGCCCATTGTCGTCAGTGGAGTTGTCAGCACTCTCTTACCTCAACGGCTCTGTTAAATATACGAATGAAAGATCCGTAAAAACAAAATGCGGAAAATTCCTTCAAATAAACAAAATACTTTTTTTTCCTTGTATTTACAGACATTTCTTACAGTGTAGGTAAAATAGAAACAAAAGGTCTTTGGTCACTTATTTGTTGACTAGCATTAAAAAAAATGATTTTAGATTGAATAATTCAATTGTGAAATAAACAAGCATTGACAATATGGACTTGTTCATGGAAAACAAAAGTAATACAAACATAATTGTTCCTGCAGAGGCTTTCATCAAGTTTATCAACACAGGATCAATGCTTTTAACAAGGACACAATAGACAGTATGAAGCTGTTCAGAGTCTTAGAAGCGGCCTTGGCATGCAGGCTATAAATGAGCGGAACACTACATGTAAAGTATGGAACTGATCTATTTTTAATCCAAGCATCTGCTCGCTGCTTTGTTCTGTTAGAGGCCTAATCGCAGAGCTGGCAGAAAGGAGCAGACAGGATTTACAGAGTAGGCTACTTACGTAAGAAGACCTCCAGGGGCAGACATAGACCTCTCTGCCCGCCGGCCCTGACACTCGAAGGGATTACTGAAAGAGCGCTTCCTCAGCATGGACTTCACAAGAATCTGCAGTGGACATCAGAAAGAGTCTCAACAGGCATGCAACATTTCTTCATCAAAGTCTAGATCAAATCTGTTATTTTATTAATTGCTAATATTGACAATAATAAACAATTTCTTCTTCTCTTATCATGGCAGTTTATTCTGAATTGCAAATTAATAAATTCCCCATGAACGTTGTTACATTTTGTCACTTCATAAACATAATAGTTATTGTTAAGGTTTAATGCATATTTGCATTTGTATATATAAAGGATGAAATATATAACCGTTCATTTTGCCAAAAAAGCTCGATCCCTGTCCGATACCAGGATAGGGAAAATTTACAAATATATATTTTCTTTTAACAGATTTAAAATTGGATTCAGTTCAAAACTTTAAATAGGCCATCCACAAAAAAGACCCTTCATCTTGTAGCTCTCACTGCATGTTTAGGGTTGTTTTCCTAGTGGAAGTTGAACCTCTGCCTGGCTGTAGTTTTCCACAGCCTTTCCTTTTAGTAGTACTCAGTATTTAGTGCCATTCATCTTCCTTTAACTTTGACTAACTTCACATCTCTTGTAAAGAGAAAAATATAATCACACAGTATGAGCCCTGCATTACATTTCACTGCAGGGTTTGTGTTTCGATGATGATGTATAGTTTAGATAGTGTCTGATCAAACGCCATCCTCTGAAATATCACTGCCCTTTGTGCTGTGTGTTCCCTATAAACTGCTTTTCTGATATTTTTCCTTCATTGACTGCTTTCTTCCATCCCTCCATAAAAGGAGCTAGGAAAGTGTAGATTTCCTGTTAAGGTTTTTTTTTCCCACTTGATGTGTGAATCTCTGCAGCTCCTCCCGAGTTATAAAAATCCCCAAAACCCAAAGGAAGCTTGTGCTTGTTCTAGAAAAGGCTCCAGTAGATTTAAATGTATTAGCAAGGTAAAAAAAATATTTTAGTGTTGCACAATATTGCAGGCTAACATAAATGGAATATTCAATATGGCATTTCTGAGCTGGGAAAAGTTCTCCCAGCAGGTAGGTGGTGGACGGTGTGCAGCTCACCACGGCGGACAGGCTGGGGATGAGTTTAACGCTGTTCTGCACCTCCTCATCAGTGACCTCCACTGCAGCACAGTGCTCCTCCTCCAGAGGGAGAGGATTCGAGTCGTTCTCTGTTACCCAAGGATGGAGCTGGAACAGCAACACAAACCATCTCTACGGTAAAGATGTTCCCACTGTGGTGAAGCAATGTTTAGAGTTCAGGGTCTCACCTTTATTTCAGGTATGGTGATTCTTGTTTCAGGGTTTTTATCCAGCATTCTTTCAATGAGATCCCTCAACTCATTGCTTATTGAAGGGCTGTTAGTAAAGGAACAACAAAAACGGTTGTTATTGCATCTGCCAATTAATGCAACATCAATCACTAAAGCAGGTGCCTATAGGGTTTTCATTTCCTCTTAGAGAAGTAAACTTTCTAATCTGCTATTTGATGTTTAATACAAAATTTAAATGTTATTGCCTCTGATTCTCTCTTCACTCTTTAGCTTATTTAGTCTAATAATCTGTGTTGATGGGTTTCTACTGGAGGGAGACTATATCCAGCAGCCTGGGTGTATTATTGACATGTAAGGTGTGTATTAACTAGGTATAAAAATGGACAAATGCTGTACAGTAAATAGTTTTTACCATATTATCCACATCAACATTACTTTTGTGATGATAATCTGTTGCTGTTGCAATCAAAATATGTTAAAAGGTTCGTTTCAGTCTTTTTTTTTCTAGCATGAACCAACTAGAGCAGAAGTTGCACCATGGAAGAAGTCCCTTTCAAAATAAAAGCTGCTTTCTAAAATAAAAGGATGCGAAATTAATTTTTACACATGCAAATATTAACATTTTAAAAATTGTTGTTTTAATATTGGTTTTAACCATTGCAGATCAGTTAATACCATTCAAAAGACTAGCTGTGGCTCAGTAGTCATAAAATGCCCTGTCTATATCAGGAAATCAAACATAAGGGTTTAAAACTATAAATAATTAATTTTATAGTATGGCTATTCTTATGCTAGTTCACCTCCGTCTCTACTGATGGTGCTATCACTTATAAGGCCACCCTTTAAAACACCCAGGGATCATTATCTTGTTAAATTAGGGTTAAAAAAATAAATTTAAAAAGAATATAAAGTCTGTTACAGTTAAAGGTAAGGAAAAAATGAAAACTCATCAGGGTAAACTCCTGCTGCTCAGGTAGATTTTTGGATATTGCCTGCATGCTGCACCAGCTAAAAGATTAATAGACGCAATATCATTCATTTTAATGTGCATCCAACTAAGGACAAATGCCACAGTTCAACTACACAAACGAAGCAAAAAAAAAAAAAAAAGAAAAACAAAATGCACAGAAATCAGTCGATTGAACATCTATGGAGCTAAATCAGTGACAGCTTATAATGACACTGGTATTTTTAAAGCAAGCATGGCAAAATTAAAACCTGTAAAATCAAACAACTTGCTAAAAGTTAAAAGACTGAAACATCAAACATTGTAAAAAGAAATATTTTACAATCAAACATCACCATTGAAATGTGTGAACATAAAAAGAAACATTGACACTAATAATGTCATGATGAGTCTCGGTTTTGCAGTGAGATATATTATTAGCGTCACTGCAGAGCTTTTTTAGTTACGGTGTCACTGCAAGCTGGTACTGTTTTGGCCTTGGAGGCGGGGCTAAAGAAAAGGTGCTCTCAGGTTTTATCAAGTTTTTAAACCAAAGCGGAAGTCGTCAGTGGTTGTCATGATATGTACTATCCGAATAGTCCTGTCTGTGTGAGAAACTCATCTTCATATGTTTTGGGTTTTTCTATCTTGAGGTTCAGCCATTCATTACATTTGTGCAAGTTCTACTTTTTGCACTTTTAAAAGGTTGTAGTTCAAATTTTAGCAGCGTCATCCATGTTTGGGACATTCATGTAATGATCTTCATAAGGCCAAAGGCTGTCTGGATTCATCACAGCAGTCTGAAGTTCCTTTACTGTCCTGAATATTGTTCTTAGGGTTGATCCCTCAAAAGATGAAAGGATAGCAGACAGTAAGAGGAGGTAGGAAATAAAACCTGAGATATTCAGAAGGAGCCTTGATTAAAACTATTGGGAAGACGGGAGCATACGGCAACCAGGGTCTTTCAGTTTCGTATACTTTTATGTTTACCTACAAAGGAAAACATAATATATTAAACAACAGAGAACTTTTAGACCGTCTTCAAATACACCAATGTCCACCATGTCTGTCTGTTATTGCTGCCCGCAACTGATTAATCCCATTTAGGCTGCAAAGAATCATGGGATACGAAAGTTAACTCAAGTTCATAACTTGATGAGACCACCTATCAGTTTATAAAGCTAATAATGATACTAGTAATAGATTAAAGACCCCCTGAGGACCGACGCTTAAAGCTTTAACTTCCATTGGTGGACTGCAGACAGAGAGGAAACCTAAGGAAGCTGAAGGTGCCTTTAGGTTTGCCAGGTCGCAGTGACTCCGTGACTGGAGGAACTCTGCATCAACGCTGCAAACATCTTTTACTGAAAAACAGCAGCAGCATAAAAAGAGAGAATTATCATGAGATCATCAGAGCCTATGATTCCTTTTATACTTACCTATAGTTTCAGTCACAGTGTTTGATTTTACTGCAACAGATCTGTTTTTATTCGTGACAGTCTAAACTATCAGTGATTTGGTACCACAAACAACATCAAAAAAAGATGAGAACCTGTAACCATGACAACAGGAAGGAAGGATTGATTTAAATTCACTGATCATTTCAGCAAAAATAAACAGTAAAATGCCGCTCGGGTCAGCAGCATGACTCCCTGTGTCTGAGCCTTCGTAGTTTAATGTCATCTGTGAAAGCTTTTGGTTAAGATTTAGTTTAATTTGCTTACTTTTCTGGAAACTCCACAGCCTTGTTCTTGATCTTATTGTGCAGAGAAATAATGTAATCATCATAAAACGGGCACTGGAAGAAGACAAGTAGGTTATAAACGATAGAAAAAATGTAATTAAATATTTAATTTTTTATACAGGTAACTTTACCTCCCCAAAGACAAAGCAGTACAGCGTGATCCCCATCGCCCAAACATCTAACGCCTGTGGGACAAAAACACCAACCGATAGCTCCATATTTACAGTCTGTCAGTAAATAACAAACAAGGTCCACAGATTAACTTCCTACCTTCCCATTGAAGCTCTGCTTTTGCTCTTTTATCATCTCAGGGGCCATGAAGGCCGGCGTCCCCGCCGTGCCTGACAGGAGGGCGTCCGGCCCCTCGAACTCGTTGCTAATACCGAAGTCTGCGATCTTAACGTGACCATCTTCCCCAAGCAGCAGGTTGGAGGGTTTGATGTCGCGGTGGATGATCTTATGGTAGTGTACTACGCACACAAACACACAAACATACACAAGCACATCGATACACAGAGATCAAAGACTCAAAGCTGACTAGTTATTGATCATATGTTGGAAAATACAAATCTGTTAATACCTTTTGAATACATCCACGAACAATAGTAATCAAAGTTGTTACAAAATAGATGTAAGTATGAAATTTAAGATGAGAAAAAGTACAAAAAGAACATATAGATTTAAGAAACAAAAGAAGAAGAAAAAGGAAAACTTTTGAATTAAATAATAATAAAGTTACAACTAATCTAAACAATTATTTATTTACCCATGAACAGAGATGTAACATGTTTCAAAGCAATGAAGGAAAACCAGTTGAGTAAAACCATGAAAATCTTCCTAAACTTTAAGGATTTTCCTTTTTTCTGATTTCTAAAGTCCCTCAGCTTAAGCTTTCTGATGCTTTTTTCTACTTTTCATTGCCTTCCATGACATAATTTTAACTAATTTTTAAGCTTCCATATTTTCCATAATAAGCTTTCAGGTAAAAACCATTACAGTGTTGAACTGCAGATCAGGCATGGGCCATCTAACTATTTAACTACTACATTTCTGTCTCCTTGAACCCCAGCAGATGTCCGCTCACAATGATCCTGGTTCTGCTGGAGGTTTCTTCCTGTTTAAAGGTAGTTTTCCTCTCCACTGTCGCTACATGCATGTTTGGTGTGAAAGGTTGCTGTGGAGTCAATGAGTCGATGCAATCAGCTGGTTTTCCTTAAATAAAGAAAACTTTGAACTAATATGATTTTTTTATCAAATATTTACACACTGATATATGAAAGCGCTTTTCACTGGAAAACTTAATCTTCAGGTTAGTCGACTTGAGCAGGTAAGTACAACAATTTTCGAACAAAATAAAAGATTGATGTTTAAAATAAAACAAAATATCTGCATTACCTTATTTTAAGTGCATAATAAAAAATTAGCTTGTTTAAAGGCCAAAAAATTTTTTTTTTACCTTCTAAAATACATACATTTTTAAACATTTTTACTTATTTTTATGAGCTATTAGCATAAGTGAGGTACTTTTAATACCTAAACAAAGTGTAGCCCTCTACAAAGCCCTCTATTATCCCCCTAATAAACTTATGTGTCGAGCCATGACTAAAACAAGATTTCATCTGACCCAAAAGCTCCTGCCTAGTCTTTAAACTCACAGTACTCTATTCCCAGGACGACGTCTCTGAAGTAAAAGCGAGCCTGATCCTCAGTTAAAGGGTCGTCTGTGGGAACCTCCAAGACCGGCCTGACGTGATAAGAAGGAAAAACCACACGTGAATCTTATGGCATCTTACTGATGCCTCCACTGACATCTAACATTTCAAACTAATTGAATAATAAACCAAACATACCCCTCTTTCATCAGTTCGAAGGCTTAAGAACAACAAAACCTAAATTTAATAACTGATTGACTTTGTTCTGGTTTATTTTGCCACAGAAGACAAAGCTAATGATTCCCTACCCATATGAAGTCCATCTTCCTCAGGGTCATCAAGCACCTGCAACATACATAATCATTACTACAACCCCTGGCAAAAAGTATGGAATCACCAGTCTTGGATGAGCACTCATTCAGACATTTCATGCTGTAAAA